>OZ012741.1:21378983-21434365 GCA_963859935.3 Lathyrus sativus
GATCACAAGAGTCTGAAGTATTTGTTTAATCAGAAAGAGTTGAATATGAGGCAAAGAAGATGGCTTGAACTTCTGAAGGATTATGATTTTGAATTGAGTTACCACCCTGGTAAGGCTAATGTTGTGGCAGATGTGTTAAGTAGGAAGTCCTTGCATATGTCGATGCTTATGGTTCGAGAATTAGGACTGATTGAGCAATTCAGGGATATGAGTCTAGTGTGTGAAGAGACTCCTAACGGTGTGAAGTTAGGTATGCTAAAGTTGACTAGTGGTATTCTTCAAGAAATCAGAGAAGGACAAAAATCTGATTTGAGTTTAGTGGACCGTCTCACTTTAATCAACCAAGGTAACAGGGGTAATTTTCGGGTCGATGAGAATGGTGTGATGAGGTTCAGAGATAGAGCGTGTGTTTCAAATGTGCCAGAAATTAAGAAGAGTATTCTTAAGGAAGGTCACAGAAGTTGGCTAAGTATTCATCCGGGTGTCACAAAGATGTATCAAGACTTGAAGAAATTATTTTCGTGGCCAGGGATGAAGAAGGAAGTTGCAGAATTTGTGTATGCTTGTTTGACTTGTCAAAAGTCAAAGATTGAACATCAAAGACCATTGGGTCTGATGCAACCGTTGAATATTCCAGAGTGGAAATGGGATAGCAGTTTTATGGATTTTGTGACTGGTCTACCGAAGACTTTGAAGGGATATGATTCAATTTGGGTGATTGTCGATAAATTGACCAAATCAGCTCATTTTATTCCGATGAGGATCAATTATTCGTTACAGAAGCTGGCCTAATTGTATATTGATGAGATTGTGAAACTGCATGGTATTCCTTCAAGTATTGTGTCTGATATAGATCCAAGATTCACATTGAGGTTCTGGGAGAGTTTGCAGACAGTTTTGGGTACTAAGCTGAGGTTGAGTTCTGCTTATCATCCACAGATGGATGGACAGACAGAGAGAACTATCCAGTCATTAGAGGATTTGTTGAGAGCTTGTGTGTTGGATCAAGGTGGATCATGGGATGGTCATTTCCCGTTGATTGAGTTTACCTACAACAACAATTACCATTCTAGTATCAGAATGGCACCGTATGAGGCATTGTATGGTAGGATGTGTAGGACTCCATTGTGTTAGTATGAGTCAGGCGAGAGTGTTGTACTCGGACCTGAGATTGTGCAAGAAATGACTGAAAAGATCAAGAGCATCCAAGAAAAGATGAAAGTTTTGCAGAGTCGTCAGAAGAGTTACCATGATAAGATGAGGAAAGCACTTGAATTTCAAGAGGGAGATCACGTGTTTTGAGAGTTACGCCGGTAACTGGTGTTGGCCGAGCTTTGAAGTCTCAAAAGCTCACACCGTGTTTTGTTGGTTTGTATTAGGGTGGCGCAGCGAAAGCGTGGGAGAAGTAGCATGTCGGATTGCTTTACCGTTGTCGCTTGGGAATTTGCATGATGTGTTTCATGTGTCTCAGTTGAGGAAGTACATTTTAGATCTGTCACGTGTGATTCCGATAGATGATGTACAAGTGAGAGATAATTTGATTGTTGAGGCACTTCCAGTACGGATTGATAACGAGAAGTGAAGAAATTGTGAGATAAAGAGATTTCGTTGGTAAAGGTAGTTTTGGGAGGATCAACTGGAGAAAGTATGACTTGGGAGCGGAAGGATCAGATGAGGGAGTCGTATCCGACTTCGTTTCCTTGAGGTAATTTTTGAGGGAGAAAACTTTTTTAAGTGGGGGAGAGTTGTAACACCCCAAACTCTTGGAATATTTATTTAATTTATTTAAACATGAATATTCGCATTATTGGTGGTTTTCGGTGGTTGGTGTGAATATTGAAAATTATTGATTTTGAGTTATTTATTTAAATAATAGTATATAATATGAATATATTGTTATTATTATTAATTTAAATAAATATAAGTGAATTAAGGGCAAAGTGGACATTTGAGGAGGAGTTTGTGAGGGTGAAGTTGGAAAGTCCAGTTTTAAGGTCCAATGTTAGGTTTAATAAAAAGGAAATTTGAGGGAATTAGGATTCATTCTTGTTAGATCTTGAAAAGAGAAGAAATAGAGGCAAAGCTTTGCAAGGAAGAGGATTGAGACAAAGCTTCGCGAAGTTTCCAAGAATCAAGGAGAAAGACTTAGAGTCGGTAATTAAGGTATGGGGAGTATTGCCTTCATTATTTTCAATATGTGATTCAATGTGTTTAAAGCTGATTTAAGGGTTTAGGGATTTTTTTTAGTATTGAATTATTGTTGCCTTTCTGATGGTGAGTTCAATGAGTTTGAGATATTTGAACTGGTGGTCTGATAGGTTTGATACTGATTTGAGAATAAGGAAAATCAGGCTTCTGTGGCCAAAATATGTTGTTGGGGGGTTTTAGCCGTATAGGGAAATTGGGGTAATTGGATCGTGAGAACTCTAATGATTGTGGTGTAGTTGTAAGAATTTGTGGGAATTGGAGGCGTAAATATGATACGGGATTGGCCTAATAAGTCGTAGGTTTTATGCTTTTGTCGCCGTAATACCTAAGGAATGATTTAGGGATTTCTTTGGGGATTGGGGAAGGAAATGGTAGAGGTTTTTGGACTGATTTTGGTGCTAGTGCGTAATAGCGATTTGCTATAATCGCGAGTTTGAACAGTGAAGAACGCTTCGCACGACAAACATTCTCCCCAGACTCGCACAACAAACTTGTTAGGGAACGTAGCAGAGTTTCGCAAATTCTAATCTTGTGCGGTGATGTCTTGATGTTATGATGTTGTGATTTCTTTTATGAATTACCATGAGTCTAACTATGATTCCTATGTGATTATTACATGATTATATGATGATTCCTATAAGTAATGATGATGAGTTATGATATTGATTCCATGAGTTTTGATGATTATCTGATGACATGATTATTATGATGATTTTGATGAATGATGATGCACCTAAGGAGATTATTATGAGTATGATATTGACGTGTGCATCATGCATTCATATGCCCTTTGGATTATTACCTTTTTGAGATCCGCTACCTTTTGGGTAATATTTTAAGTAATTTTGGAAAAACCCGTTGTTTACGGAGCATTGACTATATTTAAATTTTTTAGAAATGTTCGCCCGTTTGAGATGATTTTATTGTGTTCAATATTTTACTCTGATAAATATGATTGATTTGTCATTATATTTGTAGGGTAAAAAATGGTGTTACACTTCGCTGTAGTTTCTTATATCCTTACCATTTTTAGTTCTGCAATGGAACACAAAGGTTAAAATCTTTTTTAGTGCAAGAGTTCTTTATAGCGTGAAAGGCTAATTGTCTAATTAAGAAAATATGTGCAAAACATGTGTTCAAAATTTTTTTAAGAAGAACCGATCTCATATTTAATGAATTTTTTGGAAGTGATTCCATGGGTAAAGAATTATTTGGAAGTAATCCAAGTAAAAAACAAACAGATTTCAATATTATCTCTAATATCAAAACTTTAAGAACTTCAAAAGAAAGAAAATTATGTGTGGTTCCAGAAGAACACAAGGAGAAGCAACCCTATTTTTTGTAAAACAAAAAGATAAGTCACTTGATAGAGATTGTACACAAAAAATTATGGTTATTCTTCTAATAAGTACTAAATTATTTAAATTTTTATTACATTTAATTTTCTACTATTTGTTTTTTGAAAATAAAATTTCTTGAGTAAAAAGGGGTCACAAATCAAAAGTTGGAGGTCCCGAAAGAAATTTGGACCCTAAAGTACTTTTCAAGGCCAAAAGAATTAAGAAGTTGAAATTTTTTTCCCTCTTAATCTATTAAATCTAATAGTTAATCGATTGACATTATTTATTTTTCAAATCTTGCGTCGTCTAATAGAATAAGTCCTAAAACTAATCGGTTATAAACTCATATATCAAGAACAAAACTTTGAGGTGAATCAGAAATCAATACTTTTGATGATAAATCAATCAACATTACTGTGTGTTGGATAATAGTACTTTTTGTGTATATAGAATTTTTAGAGTCACATTTGAAAAACTCAACTCGATGACACACATTTCATCGAAGGTGTGTTTTATAGTTTTTTTTAATAGATATTTGAGAAAGTTCAAACAGAGATTAATTCCATCAAATACAAGTTTAAGATATCATACAAAAACATAAAACTCTCTAAGTTGAATTATAAAATCTTAACCAATTTAAAATTTTGTTACCTTATTTTCAGGACTTTCAGTGAATTCTCAACTCAAGTAGCTAGTATGAACATTCTTCAACATTCTTCGCCAATTTGCAGTAGCTAACGACAAGAGAATAAGGTGTAGTGTTCACAATATTTTAAGTTATGTAGTAAACAAAAGAGCAGAGATTATCCAAAAAACTTTTCTTTTTCTCTTTTGATTTTGCACCACACAAGAAAAAGAAGGGAAAGTAGTATAAAGTGAAGTTTGAATTATTGAGAAACTTTACAGCTAGCTACGGATTATGGTCTTGATATAATGTACATCTCTCTTTTTTTATCATAAAAGAAGTCTTAATATTAGAAAAAATTGGGGATTCTATCAAATATTTATTTTGAAGCATATGTTCCAATATTAAAAACATACCCTCAATTAAAAAAAACAGAAATTTAATTTAAAAAAGAGTTACATTTAATTTAGATTGTAAATAATATCTAAAATTAGAGATGATAAGAAATAATTTATGAATATACCTTGCAATCCTTCGTTTTTTCTAGATCTTGCAACCACTAGATCAATACGGATAAAAAAAAAATTTAAATACATAAAAATATTTTAAGTGGCTTTTATATATTGTTAATATGTATATTTGTATTTGCGGTGAGTACAATATTATAACATGTGTTCAACAAGAGGTCTTTAGGTTTCTGATATGTAAAAAAGAAAATCTAACTTAACCTTTTTTGTACGTAAAATATAGTTTTTATGACATAATGAAATGTGTCGAGCCGTCAACCTATAATCTTAGTTATGAGTCACCCGATCCCATTCCATTAGGGAGTATGATGGATGGTTCATCCTCAAAGATATAGTGAGACATAACTAAGGTTGGTAAAGCGGGCAGCCTATTCGATTTAGGCTCGCCCTGTTTAAATCCGTAAAAATGCAGGGCGGAGTGTGGTAAGGCAGACAAATTTAAACGTTTAAGTTCAAAAGTCAAGTCTGTCTCGTTTATTAACGTGTAAGTGGGTTGGCGGACAGGCTTCCAAACTTTTTTTAAAATACTTTTTTAGTCTAATTTACTACTTTATATCCCATTTTTTTTAAAATAATCTACTACTTTATTTATAGTTTGATTTACTATTTTATTTATAAACTTTTAGACCGTACAACATTTCAATGCACACAATAATAGACACCTTTAAGCATTATTAAAAAATATAATATATAAAAACTTGTAGTATTTTACTAAAAATAATAAATAAAAAATTTATTCTTCTCAAGTTTTTTAATTTCTGTCTCATAAATTATTGATTCTCATAGTTACAATTTGCTTCCACCGTCATTGTAAGCAAAGCAACATGAAAACAAGTTTTTCAATTCATGGTAATGTTAGATGTAATTATTCAAATTCTAGTTTTTTTGTCAATAAAGAGAAAAAAAATTAGTGGATTGATATCCTCAATGCACTATCAAATTTTCATTTTAAGTTAAAAAAAAATTTTTTTTTTAAAGTATGCGGACAAAACCTATCTCACCCTAGCTTGTTCTGTTTTTAAAACAGGTTAGGCGGGGTGAATCATATTAAAGCACCGAGCAAAAAATCCCGACTCAACTCCCAAAAAATGGTGGGTCAGTCTGGCTCGGCGGACCTGACCTGTTTTGTCATTACTAGACATAACAAACAAACTTCGTGAATTTGGAAGATGCATACTCAATTATGCATACTCAGTTATGTATTGCAAGACCCCGCTCAACTAGCGAATGTGATGGGTGAGTCATCCAAGAAGATATATTAGAATGTGACCGGCTCACATGACTGACAAATGCATGTTTAATATTGTCGAATCTCATTTAAGTCCTCACAAGACATCTCATGTGGTCTTAGCAGGTGGGTTGAGGTTGTTGATATTATGTGGCTTTGGCCATAATATTCCTAAAAATCAACAAGCACTAGGCCTGAAAGGAAGAAGTGATGAAGAAAACACATAATGATCCACAATCACATTAAATAGGTCTTCAAAGCGAACTAAATAATAATATTAGTAAGCAGCAACAAAGGTACATATTCATCAAAGAATTTCAAAAAAAAAAAAAATTTCTTCAAACTTCTACGTTCTGGAGAAATCAGTGCTTTTCTTTTCTTGGATTTGTCCTCATACAAAGATGTAATCATAGAACCATAAGCCCATGAAGCTATACATCATCAAAAACAAAAAACAAATGGAAGAAACACAAAATATGCAACTGTGTTGCAGCCACTATTAGAAAAAAAAACCCTTACAGTAACAAGATAAATTCACCAATGTAGTACTATTAATGTCAACCGAATTGAGAAATTCAAACATATTTTCCAATCTTCACACAACAATAGAACTTGCAGATAAAACTTCAAAACATCAAGCAACACGATCAATCATAAATGGATTGATTCCAATCTTCACAAAATGGATGTTATTCACAAATTCCAATCCAGAAAAATTAATACGAATATGATTCCAAACACTGGCAGTGGCGCATGCATAGAGTCGCGAGTAGCAGTAAATCAGAGCTAAAATATCTTGATAGTGAGAGAAGAAAAAAATCTAAAACATGGTCTATATCGAAAGCTACCGCAAACACAAGCTGATAATTTGTAGATCTGTCTTCAAAACTTCACCAAAACATAACATCTTGTAGTTGTGCAAAACATTGATGAAGCAACAAGCTTGTAAAATCAAACTTGCAACGAACTCTGGACCTGCTGAACTGAATTTGTGAAACTTTGGAGCTTGAATTAATCCAAATAACTTGCGAAATAAACCTCAAAACTCAACACAAAAGACACATCCAGCTGATGGAACATAACAGACTAGCCGAGATTCTTTATTACACTCTCTAATTCCTTGTCATCCTAACATTTGAAGGATTAGAAATATCAAAATTACATGCTTCGAATACTCATTAAAAAAGGCAAAGGCATGTAATTCCATGTACTTCTGCTTCACATCAATTCTTCAAAGAAAATATAATAGAGTGGTATCCTAGATGAAGAATTTCAACAATACTCAACAATTCCAAAATCAAGAGTATACCCCAAATATCAATAAAGAAACATAAAGAATATTGTACACAGATAATTATTTGATATCAATTGCTACCAATCTTCAAACCAAGAAACTACAACACAATATTCATGACATAAGATAATAATGGGCTTCAATTGATCAAGGCTTTAAAATTCCAAAATACAACAAAGCCAAAATCACATGTAATAGGAACTTCACAATAAAAATTGGAAAGAATCATGTGACATGTTGGATCGAACTCTAGTGTTGTCGAAATCTGTTCGCAAGTAATGCGTGTTGTAGTCGAAATTTGTTATAACATGCATTAGTCAATATTGTTAGGGTTGTTAGCATGTTGAATTGGGCCTTGCTTGTAAACCCAATTGTTTAAGTTAGCTTGTACCCTAAGTTAGCTTGTAATGGGCAATTGTCAAAAAAATTCATTAGGTTAGTGTGTTATTTTATTATAAATAGAATGCTAGTTTCTCAATCTTAAAATAAGGAAAAATAGGAAGATAAAATCCTAATTTCAAGGGAGAAAGGTTATTTTGTTATTCTTGTATACTTGTAATCTTCTTCTAAGAGAAAGGAAAGAATAGCAGTTTAATAACCAATCCTTGTTGTTTTCTCCTTTATTAACCCTAACCCTTGTGTGTTTCTTGCTAAGAAACCGTTTATACTTTATTTAAAGGTATCTGATTCAAAAAAAATTGGTGCGGTGAGCGTGGAGAAGATGCCTTCAACAAAGTATGAGATTGAAAAGTTCACCGGAGTGAACGACTTCGGTCTGTGGCGCTTGAAGATGAAAGCCATATTGGTTCAGCAGGGTTGTTTGGAAGCGTTGAAGGGTGAGGCAGCCATGGACGCGGCATTAACGGCAAAAGAAAAGACGGGCATGATCGAGAAAGCCCACAGCGCAATATTGTTAAGCCTTGGTGATAAGGTTCTTCGACAGGTATCAAAGGAGACTACAGCATCGGGATTATGGGTGAAACTTGAAAGTTTGTACATGACCAAATATCTAGTGAATCGACTCTACCTGAAGGAAGCTTTATATTCATTCAAGATGAGTGAAGACAAAGTGTTGGTTGAGCAGTTGGATATGTTCAACAAGTTGATTCTTGATCTTGAAAATATTGATGTGAAGATCGACGATGAAAATCAAGCATTGTTGTTGTTGTGTGATTTGCCCAGATCACATGCTCACTTCAAAGAAACTCTCTTGTATGGAAGGGAGTCCCTGACCTTTGAAGAAGTTCAATCAGCTTTGTACTCTAAGGACTTGAACGAACGAAAGGAGCATAAACCTTCGACGGTGGGCGAATGTTTGGCTGTTAAGGGAAAATTCTTGCAAAAGGATGGTAAGTTCGACAAGAAGAAAGGTAAAAGTCAACACAAGTCTTATAGTGGCGAAACATCTAGTATTCGATGTTATCACTGTAAGAAGGAGGGTCACATAAGAAAGGTGTGCCCTGAACGCCTAAAAGATCATGGAGGTAATGGAAATACAACCATTGTTCAAGATGACTTTGACTCATCTGATGTTCTTGTGGTTTCAAGTGGCGACTCGAGGAAAGAGTGGATTATGGATTCAGGTTGCACTTGGCACATGACTCCAAACAGAGAACTGTTTGAGGAGCTATGTGATCAATATGGTGGATCTGTGCTGCTAGGAAACAACAAATCTTGCAAAATTGCAGGTATTGGATCTGTGAGATTCAAGTTCCATGATGAGTCAATAAGGTTATTGACTGAAGTCAGGTACGTACCTGACTTGAAGATAAATTTGATTTCTCTTGGTGAATTCGAAAAAAAAGGATAGTTTTTCAAGGAGAGAAAAGTATCCTAAGAGTCATGAAGGGGTCGAAGGAAGTATTGAGAGGCGTGAAGAAACAAGGTTTGTATACCCTTAAGGATGAGGTTGTAAGTGGTTCGACAAATGATGCATCCACGAAACTTATGTCGAAGATAGAATTATGGCACATGAGATTGGGCCATGTCAGCGAAAGAGGCCTGGTCGAATTAGGGAAGCAGAACCTGCTAGGAGGTGACAAAGTCGAAAAGTTGGAATTTTGTGAATCTTGTGTATTTGATAAATCCTGTAGGACGAAGTTTAACAAAGGCAAGCAAAGAACACATGGATCCCTGGATTACATTCATGCCCATCTTTGGGGGCCTGCAAGGAATCCTTCACACTCAGGTGCAAGGTATTTTCTATCCATCGTTGATGACTATTCCAGAAAACTATGGGTATTCATTCAGAAGACGAATGATGAAACTTTTGAGAATTTCAAAAGTTGGAAGATTCTGGTCGAAACTCAAACTGGCAGAAAGGTTAAGAGGTTGAGAACTGACAATGGCCTTGAATTCTACAACGAAGCGCTCAACAGTTAATGTGTTGAGTCTGGGATTGCAAGGCATAAGACTGTAGCAGGTACTCCTCAACAAAATGGCTTAACTGAGAGATTCAATCGAACAATCCTTGAAAGGGTCAGATGCATGTTGGTTAGTGCTGGATTGAAGAAGGTGTTTTGGGCAGAAGTTGTTTCGACAGCAGCTTACCTGATAAATAGATGTGCCTCGACTGCCTTGGGAATGAAGACACCTGAAGAAGTTTGGTCGGGACATCCACCTAGTCTCGACAGACTGAGAGTATTTGGATGTGTGGCCTATGCTCACATTAGGCAAGACAAGGTCGAACCTAGAGCTCTGAAATGCATGTTCATGGGATATCCTGAAGGAGTCAAAGCTTATAGGCTATGGTGCCTAGAGCCAGGTCACAGGAGGTGTATCACCAGTCGAGATGTAGTTTTCAATGAAGCAGAGATGGCTTTCAAGAAAACTAATGATGCTGACGAAGAGCTGGAACAGGGAGAAATTCCTATTGAGGTGGAGCATGTTGATGTTGAATTGCGTACCCTAGATGAAGTCGAAGAAGACGCAGAAGATGCTGTCGAAGATGAGGAGACTGATAATGACTACCTGCTAGCAAGAGACAGGTCGAAGAGAGTCATCAAGCCACCTCAGAGACTTGGGTATGCAGATCTTATAGCTTATGCCTTAATCTCTGCTAGTTAGGTTCTAGATAAGGAACCCAGAGACTATAAGGAAGTTATGAGGAGTCGAAAGAAGACTGAATGGCTGAAGGCCATGAATGATGAGATGAAATCTCTTCATGATAACAACACCTGAGAACTAATCAAGAAACCTGCTGGAGCCATGTTAGTCAGCTGTACATGGATATTCAAAGTTAAGGAAGGAATCGAAGGAGTGACGTCGAAGAGATACAAGGCAAGATTGGTTGCTAAGGGGTTCACTCAGAAAGAAGGTATTGACTTCAATGATGTGTTCTCTCCTGTTGTGAAGCACAGATCCATTCAAATGTTGCTTGCCATGGTGGCCCAGTTCGACCTTCAACTGGAACAGATGGATGTGAAGACTGCCTTCTTGTATGGTGATCTAGATGAAACAATCCTGATGAGGCAGCCTGAAGGGTATGTCGAAAGTGGGAAGGAAGATTAATGTGTGCAAACTGAATAGATCTTTATATGGGCTGAAACAATCTCCTCGACAGTGGAATAGGAGATTCGAAAAGTTCATGGCACACATAAGTTTAATCAGAAGCCAGTTCGACCATTGTATTTACTTTAGATTTCGACCGGGTAATTCATTTGTTATTTTGTTGCTCTATGTGGATGATATTATAATAGCAAGCAACAATGTCGAAAAGGTAATGAGGGTGAAGGCTAAACTCAATAAAGAGTTCGACATGAAGGATCTGGGAGCTGCGTCCAGGATTCTTGGGATTGACATCCGGAGAGATAGAAAGCAGTTGAAATTATGCTTATCTCAAGAGGCATACCTACAGAAGGTTCTCGAAAAGTTTGGTATGTTGAATTCAAAGCCTATTGTGACTCCGACAAACCCTCAATTCAAGCTGAGTATAGATCAGTGTCCCATCACTGATGTTGAAAGAACTTATATGAATAGCATTCCATATGCTAACATAGTAGGTTCTTTGATGTATGTTATGGTCTGTACTAGACCCGACATAGCATATGCAGTAAGTCTTGTAAGCAGGTACGTGGCGAATCCTGGAAAGGCTCACTGGCAAGCATTGAAGTGGATTTTAAGGTACATAAATGGGTCTCTGAATAGAGTCCTAATTTATGGTGGAGCCTTGGGTGAAGATAGTAAAGCAGCAATCGAAGGATATGTCGACTCTGGTTATGCAGGTTGTATGGATTCCAGAAAATCTATCTCTGGATATGTGTTCACTATGTTTGGGACAACAATCAGTTGGGAAGCAACACTTCAGAAGGTCGTTGCCTTATCAACCACTGAAGCGGAGTATATTGCCCTAATTGAAGCTGTGAAGGAAGCATTGTGGCTTGAAGGTTTTGCAAAGGAGCTAAAACTTCAAGGTCGAGTTATCACTGTTAAATGTGATAGTCAAAGTGCAATACACCTGTCGAAGAATTCAGCCTATCATGAGCGAACCAAGCACATTGATGTGAGGCTGCATTTTATCAGAGGGGTAATCGAGCGTGGAGAAGTCCAAGTGCTGAAGGTTTCGGCAGATCATAATGTTGCTGATATGATCACCAAGACATTGCCCAGTTGCAAGTTTTTCCACTGTATGCAGATAATAAAGTTGCATGAAGAAAGCTAGTTTCTTGATGTTATAGAGTTAGATCCAAGGTGGAGATTTGTGAGATGTTGGATCGAAATCTAGTATGGTCGAAGTCTGTTCGCAAGTAATGCGTGTTGTAGTCGAAGTTTGTTCTAACATGCATTAGTCAATATTGCTAGGGTTGTTAGCATGTTGAATTGGGCCTTGCTTGTAAGCCCAATTGTTTAAGTTAGCTTGTACCCTAAGTTAGCTTGTAATGGGTAATTGTTAAAAAGCCCATTAGGTTAGTGTGCTATTTTATTATAAATAGGATGTTAGTTTCTCAATCTTAAAATAAGGAAAAATAGGAAGATAAAATCTTAATTTCAAGGGAGAGAGGTTATTTTGTTATTCTTGTATACTTGCAATCTTGTTTTAAGATAAAGGAAAGAATAGCAGTTTAATAATCAATCCTTGTTGTTTTCTTCTTTATTAATCCTAACCCTTGTGTGTTTCTTACTAAGAAACCGTTTATACTTTGTTTAAAGGTATCTGATTCACAACAAATCCAAATTCAATCTTCTACAAACTCAAATATAACATATTAAGTGTGAATATCTAATTTTGCATAACAACAATGTACCAAATGCAAGAATTGTAATGATTAACTACTCAGAAATTGTAAATCACAAACAAAGAGCCGGAAATGATATTACCCAATGAAAGAAAGTGAGACTTAAAAATTAAAATGCTCACAATTCCATATCCAAATCGAATTCTTCTCAAAATCAAGGATACATTCTTCTTTTGTAGAATCAAAACCGTGGCTCGAAATTCACAATGATTTCATGTTGAAGCTTTATGTGATTAAGCCATGCAAGATGAATTAAACTCGTAATCTCAGATCAAACACCAACACAAAAATGCCATTCAATTAGGAACCCTAGAATTTGGGGAAAATTACTAGAACAAAAATTGCGAAGAATATATAATATTGTAATTGCAAGAGCAAGAACATGCTTAACAAGAAAGCTAAATATTCGTAGATGGAAAACTTCGACTGATCGAGAATTTAAATTGAAAGTGAAAGTAAATATGAAATCAGGAGAAAAAAAAATATAAGCAAACGAAATTGCAATAAAGGGGAATGGCAAGAACGAAATTGAAAAATGAAAATTGATCTCCAAAGCAAGAAATTGAATCCGAATCAAAAATGTAACTATTGTTTAAAGCTTTTTCATAAGAAATGTGGCGACTATGAAGTCCTCCTTCAAGAAATTGTTTAACCATTATCAAAGAATAAAACTATAGTAGCATAAATAATAATGAGATTAATCATACAATCATACATCAGTATATATAACGATGTCAAACCACCCAAAGAAAAAACATGTACACAATATACAAGAACCAACAGAGGGTGATAAAAAAAGCTAACTTTTTAGCTTTTCAGGCTTCTTGGTTGTTCCAGCTGCTGCAAGTTTGTACCTAGAAGCATAACTATGAAACAAAGCAAGTGCTTACTAGTAACTTCTGCAACCATTCTTTGCCTTAACCTTAATTGTTGCAACGCTTTTACTCATTCTATGACCAGGAAATGATTGTACACAACTACTAGCATCTGTTAAGGCAGTGCTAACCCATGTCTCAACATTACTTATGTGCCACAACACTTTATCATTGACGATGCTGTTAAATTGGTTCAACTTTTTAAGTCTTTGATGGCTTGGGTTAGTTGGTCAACACTATCATTGATTTGATTCACACATCCTGCACTGTTAGGAACATCCTTTTGTTGTATGGTCAATTGTTTGAGTTCCTTGGCTACGTTTGAAAGGTATACTCTTGTTTGTAGGGCTCTAGAGAGGCTTACGGATAAGGCAAGTTGGGCTAAGTGATGAGGACCATTTATGGTTGAATGTGAAAATTTGTTAGGCAACGAATGCATAGATTAGGGTAGAGGGTACCATTGCAAGAGGACTCTATGTAAGTTATTTAAATATTATTTTTAAATATTGTTGATCACTCTCTTCGACCTTGCCCATGGAAGATCTTGAGTTTGCTGAGTTGTCCTGCGATAACCTAAGGCACACATATATTATTAAAGTTTTTGGATCTTTGAGCGGTCAAGAATCCAACAACAAAGAGATTAAGGAGTATCTCAACTTTCATGGTTATTCTAAAATTTATGACAAACATTATTTTTTATTAACAATGTGGAAGGCACGGTTTGAAAGACCAACAAAGCCTTGTGTTGTCAATTGACGTCTATCAACATAATTGGTGTGGCGATATCTGTGTTTAGTAGCACTTAAAGTTTGAAGGGTGTTTATCTGGACGTGGAACCTTCTTCCGATTGACCAATTTCTCACGTCGAACCTAATAAGATAAGAGGGTGTACAGCTCTTTCAATGGATGTTCAATACCTTTTTATGAATATTCTCTAGACTAAGATTTAAACTGTCCTTCAATGTTTTTAGGAGGAAATATTAAATCATTTGAGGATTGCTATGTTCAGCCAACTACACCCTGTAGCTTGAGCTTTTGTGAAGGTGTCAATAATTTGCGAGTAATAGAGTGGAGCATTGTTCTGAACCGGCCAAAATATGCAATTGACTGAGACCCAATCCATCTCAAGCCCGCTCTACTCGTTTTAAAATATAAAAATAGTTCATATATTATGAGAAGATACATAATTTTTTATCTCTAATTTCACTTTACTCATCTTAAATCTTAAATGACTGAGGCGTGGAGTGTTAATCATATAAGTTCAACCTGCACCACCGTAAAATAGAGAAGTGGTTCAAGAAGGTGACATTCTAAAAGAAGCTAAAGTTTTATCCTCTTAATCTATTTTACCTAACCAGTTGATCAATTAAGACTATTTATTTTTTAATCTTGTGCCAACTAATTGAATAAGCACTAAACCTAATCGATTAGAAACTCATATCAGCAATCAAAATCTAAGGTGAAACAAATATCGATATTTTTTTATTATAAATTAATTAACATTAATGATTTAATCGATTAAAACCAGATTCGATATGATTAAGAATCTTAAAACAACAACAAATTTCTAAGGAAAATCAATCTTCAATCATCCCTAATGGAAGATTAATCAATGTTATTGAATTGTCTATTAAGACCAAATTCAAATAAACTAAAGAGCTAAAAAAATAAGAACTCTCAAAATGGTGAGTTAGTTTTTGATTAGCTATGTTCAAAGATCAATCATCACTAATAACTTTTTTATTAGATGAGTTCCTAATTATTACAAGATGGCTATATAAAATTCTCCTTCCTCTTTTTATTCATCTCAACATTTTCTCCTCGTGTTTGCGTTTTGGTATTTCTACTACTTGTTGGCTATCATCATCATCATCATTCAATGGCACCAAAAAGGGGTCTTCACTTTGGAAGTCCATTATCAAGTATGTATAAGTCCAAATATTCTCCTCCAAATTTCAAGAGGATTTCTACAACAAGGATATACAACATCGTCCGTGTTACTACGTCCAAGGGATCCACCGTGGTAGAATATATTCAATTTGGCGATTTCTTTTATTTTCATTTTTAAGCCACTTTTCACCACGGTTGAAAATTTAACAGTGGTAAAAAATGGCGCTTGATCATGAGTTCGAATCTTTTTGTCGTTGTTGTTCTACTGCTGCATTTTCTATATTTTATTAAAAGACATACACAACGGTTGTTTAATACAACTGTTATTGTATGTAGCTCATGATCATGAGTTAGAATCTTGTTGTTATTGTTGTTGTTCTACTACTGCATTTTTTTGTATTTTATTAAAAGACAAACAATAATAGTTGTTTAATACAACTGTTGTTGTATGTAGCATGTTTAGAAGTCACTCATGGTCATGGGGAAATATAAGTGTGTTTATTGAGTTTCTTCATTGTCCTTAAACAAATTTTTGTCATCCATTTAGTGATTATCAACGCTCAAAAACCTACCATTAGTGATCCACGTGAAACCTAAAACTTAGACAAACTTCAAACTTAGATGAACTTCATCTTCTACCTCCAAACGTCATCTTTCATTTACGACACTATATTTCTCCATTAAACCAAGCTCGAAAATATCGTTTCTTCCATAAATAATACTCGAAAACATCATTTATTTCATTAACAAATTTCAGAACTCCATCGTGTCTTCTCCAACTTGAATGAGAAAAGGAAAGTATGGATTCAAGTTAGTAATATTTGTTGTTGTTGTTCTTGTTGTTCTTTTTCTTTGTTATTGTTGTCGTTGTTGTTCTTGTTGTTATTATTGTTGTTGTTTTTATTGTTTGTTCTTCTTCTTCTTCTTTTTCTTCTTCTTCTTGTATTTATCGTTATTGTTATTGTTGTTGTTGCTCTCTTTTTTTGTTCTTGTTCTTGTTGTTGTTCTACTGCAACATTTTTATTGTATTTTATTAAAAGACATACAGCAACGGTTGTTTAATACAATCGTGGTTGTATGTAGCGCGTTATCTAGTTTACTACCATGGGAAATAGACTGTGATTGTAAATAATCCACTTACAACCACATTGTACCTAACAACGGTTGTTCAACTGTTATTATAGGTCTTTCGCAAATATTGTTATATGTGTTTTTCGTAAGAAATGTGGCGACTATGAAGTCCTCCTTCAAGAAATTGTTTAACCATTATCAAAGAATAAAAACTATAGTAGCATAAATAATAATGAGATTAATCATACAATCATACATGAATATATATAACAATGTCAAACCACCCAAAGAAAAAAACATGTACACAATATACAAGAACCAACAGAGGGTGATAAAAAAAGCTAACTTTTTAGCTTTTCAAGGCTTCTTGGTTGTTCCAGCTGCTGCAAGTTTGTACCTAGAAGCATAACTATGAAACAAAGCAAGTGCATTACTAGTAACTTCTGCAACATTCTTTGCCTTAACCTTAATTGTTGCAACGCTTTTACTCATTCTATGACCAGGAAATGATTGTACACAACTACTAGCATCTGTTAAGGCAGTGCTAACCCATGTCTCAACATTACTTATGTGCCACAACACTTTATCATTGACGATGCTGTTAAATTGGTTCAACTTTTTAAGTTCTTTGATGGCTTGGGTTAGTTGGTCAACACTATCATTGATTTGATTCACACAATCCTGCACTGTTAGGAACATCCTTTTGCTGTTATGGTCAATTGTTTTGAGTTCCTTGGCTACGTTTGAAAGGTATACTCTTGTTTGTAGGGCTCTAGAGAGGCTTACGGATAAGGCAAGTTGGGCTAAGTGTTGAGGACCATTTATGGTTGAATGTGAAAATTTGTTAAGGCAACGAATGCATAGATTAGGGTAGAGGGTGCCATTGCAAGAGGACTCTATGTAAGTTATTTAAATATTATTTTTAAATATTGTTGATCACTCTCTTCGACCTTGCCCATGGAAGATCTTGAGTCTGCTGAATTGTACTGTGATAACCTGAGGCACAGACATGTTCATTAAAGTTTTTGGATCTTTGAACGGTCGAGAATCCAGCAACAAAGAGATTAACGAGTATCTCAACTTTCATGGCCATTCTAAAATTTATGACAAACATTATTTTTTATTAACAATGTGGAAGGCACGGTTTGAAAGGACCAACAAAGCCTTGTGTTGCCAATTGACGTCTATCAACAATTTTGGGTGGAGACATATATAATTAGTGTGGGCAACATCTTTGTTTAGTAGCATTCAAAGTTTGAAGGGTGTTTATCTGGACGTGGAACCCTCCTCCGATTGACCAATTTCTCACGTCGAACCTAATAAGATAAGAGGGTGTGCAGCTCTTTCAATGGATGTTCAATGCCTTTTTATGAATACATATTCTCTAGACTAAGATTTAGACTGTCCTTCAATGGTTTTTAGGAGGAAATATTAAATCATTTGAGGATTGCCCTGTTCGGCCAACTACACCCTGTAGCTTGAGCTTTTGTGAAGGTAATTTTGTGAGTAATAGAGTGGAGCATTGTTCTGAACCGGCCAAAAGATCCAATTGACTGAGACCCAATCCATCTCAAACCCATTATACTCGTTCTAAAATATAAAAATAGTTCACATATTATAAGAAGATACATAATCTTTGATTTCTAATTTCACTTTACTCATCTTGAATTTTAAATTGACTGAGGCGTTGGAGTGCTAATCATACAAGTTCAACCTGCACACCTTAAAATAAAGAAGTGATTCGAGAAGGTGACATTCTCAAAGAAGCTAAAGTTTTATCTTCTTAATCTATTTCACCTACCAGTTGATCAATTAAGACTTTATTTTTTAATCTTGCACCGACTAATTGAATAAGCTCTAAACCTAATTGATTAGAAACTCATATCAGCAATCAAAATCTAGGTGAAACAAATATCGATATTTTTTTTATTATACATTAATTAACATTAATGATTTAGTCGATTAAGACTAGATTCTAACTGATTAAGAATCTTAAACAACAACAAATTTCTAAGGAAAATCAATCTTCAATCATCCCTAATGGAAGATTAATCAATGTTATTGATTTTTTCTATTAAGACCAAATTCAAATAAACTAAAGAGCCTAAAAAAAAAAATAAGAACTCTCAAAATGGTGAGTTAGTTTTTGATTAGCTATGTTCAAAGATCAATCAACACTAATAATTTTTTATTAAATGAGTTCCTAATTGACTACAAGATGGCTATACAAAATTCTCCTTCCTTTTTTTATTCATCTCAAAACATTTTCTCCTCCTCGTGTTTTCGATTTGGTGTTTCTACTAATTGTTGGCTATCATCATCATCATTCAATGCACCAAAAGTCTTCACTTTGGAAGTCCATTATCAAGTATGTATAAGTCCAAATATTTTTCTCCAAATTTCAAAAGGATTTCTACAACCAACAACTACAAAAAGGATATACAACATCGTCTGTGTTACCACGTCCAAGCGATCCACCGTGGTAGAATATATTCAATTTGGCGCTTTCTTTTTATTTTCATTTTAAGCCACTTTCACCATGATTGAAAATTTTAATAGTGGTAAAAAATGGCGCTTGGTTATGAGTTCGAATCTTTTTATCGGTGATGCTCTACTGTTGCATTTTCTATATTTAATTAAAAGACATAGCAACAATGGTTGTTTAATAAACTGTTGTTGTATGTAGTGCATGATCATGAGTTAGAATCATGTTGTTATTGTTGTTGTTCTACTGCTGTATTTTTTATATTTTATTAAAAGACATACAATAATAGTTGTTTAATACAATTGTTGTTGTATATAGCATGTTTAGAAGTCACTCAGGTCATGGGGAAATATAAGCATATTTATTGAGTTTCTTCATTGTTCTTAAATAAATTTTTGTCATCCATTTAGTGATTATCAGCGCCCAAGAACCTACCATTAGTGATTGACGTGAACCTAAAACTTAGACAAACTTCAAACTTAGATGAACTTCATCTTCTACCTCCAACGCCATCTTTCATTTACGGCACTGTATTTCTCCATTAAACCAAGCTTGAAAATATCGTTTCTTCCATAAACAATACTCGAAAACATCATTTCTTTCATTAACAAATTTCAGAACTCAATCGTGTCTTCTCCAACTTGAATGGGACAATGGAAGTATGGATTCAAGTTAGCAATGTTTGTTGTTGTTGTTCTTGTTGTTTTTTTTCTTTGTTATTGTTGTCGTTGTTGTTCTTGTTGTTATTATTATTGCTGTTGTTTTTATTGTTGTTCTTCTTCTTCTTCGTCTTGTTCTTCTTCTTGTATTTATCGTTATTGATATTGTTGTTGTTGTTCTTTTTTTTTTGTTCTTTTTTTTTTGTTCTTGTTGTTGTTGTTCTACTGCAGCATTTTTATTTTATTTTATTAAAAGACATACAGCAACAGTTGTTTAATACAATCGTGGTTGTATGTAGCGCGTTATCTAGTTTACTACGATGGGAAATAGACTGTGATTGTAAATAATCCACTTACAACCACATCGTACCCAACAACGATTGTTCAACTGTTATTATAGGTCTTTCGCAAATGTTGTTATATGTGTTTTTCGTAGTAGTGAAAAAACTTCCTCGACCTCTGAGTTATCAACCTATGTACTTTAATGTAAAATATTAAAGAAAGTTTAAATTCTAAATTAGTCTCAGTCAAGCAAGAATCAAAGATATCATCTGCCACAAGCACATTAAAGATGTAACTTAGATTGATCAAGATGTTTTATGCCAACCTAAAATTCATTAACGGGGGTAATCACATTTGAAATATGTAAAAATCAAATTTATCTCATTACGGGATCGGTATCGAAAACTAGTAGGTCGTTTGGTCTACTTAACTATTACTAGGACCAGAACTTTCTTACTTTGTTCATATGTTGGCTCAATTTATGCAAAAACCTTTAGAAGAGCACTGGAACGCAGCTCTCCGTATCGTCCGTTATCTCAAGGGAAATCCTGGCCAAGGTATTCTCTCCAAGCTGATTGTGATCTTCAAATTTATGCCTGGTGTGACTCGGATTTGGCAAGATGTCCTTTGATTAGGCGCTCTCTCACTGGATGGATTGTTTTTCTTGGGAATTCTCCTATCTCTTGGAAAACCAAGAAACAACATGTTGTCTCACGTTCCTCGGCTGAGGCGGAATATCGGTTCCATGGGCTACTACTACATGTGAGCTCAAATGGTTGAAAGCACTTTTGCTCTCTCTCGGTGTCCCCCAATCTCGCCCCACGAAGATATATTGTGACAGTCAATCAGCATTACATATAGCTGCCAATCCAGTCTTTCCATGAGCGCACAAAATACATCGAAGTTGATTGTCACTTCTTACGTGATGAGCTTCTCAAAGGCAACATTTCAACTCACCATGTGTCCACTAATATTCAACTAGCTGATATATTTACTAAAGCATTGAGAAAACAGCAATTTGATTATTTTCTAAACAAGTTGGGCATCCACAATCTGCATGCTCCAACTTCAGGGGGGTTTTAGACAATTGATATCTTGCTGTTAATTGCCAATAACATCATGAAAATATTCAGTTATGTACCAGCTGTACATATATTCAATTTAGTATTTATAGCATCAATGTCCTTTAATATTAGGAAATTGTTTTTGGAATGATTAGCTATTCTCATTCAATCTTGTAATTATATATAGCATATGAGGATTCAATGAAATACATGACATTTTTCCATCTCAGAACAATTCTGTTACTTGCGTATTTTTCACCTCGCAACATAGTTTTTTTTAAATAAATATATTTTTCCTTAGAGAGAGGAAAATTTGAAAATTTTAAAAAGAGAGTTGCGAAGTGAAAAATACCCCGCAACTTAGTTTTAAAAAATTGGAAGAAAAAATAAATGACACAATTATTAATGATCAGGGTGGCAGGTCACCGCTTTAACTCTTTTTCTAACACAAGAATTGCTAGGTGAATGGCACTTCGCAAGGTAAAGGAATCATCTTTATTTCCAGGTGAAAAGCACCTCGCAATCCCCAACAGTCACATTATAATTACTTTGCAGAGGAGTAGGTGAATGTTGGGGTACTTTTTTTACTGTTTTTGAATTATTATTTTTTTACACAGAATTGCAGGGTGAATGTTACCTCAGAAATTTGTGGGGTGTTTTTCAACTCACAAACTCCTTATAAATACAAGACACTCAACATTATATCTCCATCTCTCACTCTTCTTCTTTCTTCTTCCAAATCTTATTTTCTTCTTTTTCAACTTACCTCACATTATTTTTTCCAAAGTCCTCCAAATCTCTTCCATCTCATTTAATTTTTTTTTTTGCTGGATTTGGATTTGCATCAAGATTTTTCATCAAATCTATTTTTTAAGGTACGTATATTATTTATTATTATACAATGGGTTGTATGAGCTGGCTTTAATTTTGTTTTTTATTTTAAGTATTTATGATAAAAATAGTATAGTTAGATTTGTGTAGTATATTTTAGAAATTTGTTGATGAAATTTTTTGATAGTTAGATTTGTGTAGTATATTTTAGTGATAGTTTTTATGGTACATGTAAACTTTAATTTTTTTTCGTTTTTTAAATTGTAAGTAAATAATAGTATTGATTTTGGTTTATTATTTGTGTAAATATATAGATTTTAGAAATATTGTAGATTTTGTAAATATTATAAATAAATAAATATTATATTTTTAAAAACAAAATATTATTATTAATATTATATTTCTTAAAACAGAATAATATTATTTTTTAAAATATTTATAGAATTATAATAGTTTTAAAAACAGAGAGATATAATTTTATTTTAAAACAGAATCTTATTATATTAAAAATATTTATATTAATATTATAATTTAAAAACAGAATGTTATTTTTTAAAAAAATTGAATGTTATTATAATATTTTTAAAAACAGAAAATCTTTTTTTTTAAAACAGAATATTTTAATAAATTATAAAACAGAATATTATAAATTTTATAAAAACAGAATAATATTTATATTTTAGAAAACCGAATTTTATTAATTTTTTAAAAACAGAATATTATTGTAAATTATAAAAACAGAATATTATATATTTATAAAAACAGAATAATACATTTATTTTAGAAAAAAGAATTTTATTATTTTTTTAAAAACAGAATATTGTTTTGTTTTGTTTTTTGAAAAAACATAATATTATTATAAATTATAAAAACATAATACTATATATTTTATAAAAACAGAATAATATTTTTATTTTAGAAAAAAAATATTATTATTTTTACTATATATTATTGTAAAACAACTTGAATTGGAAGAAGCATTGAGAATTTCACAAGAGCAAATATTGTGTACACAACAATAATTGCAAGAACAAATACAACAAAAAATGCAACAAACACAACAAATGTTTCAACAACAATATGGTGGTGGCGGAGTTGGAGCATTTGATAACCTAGGAGGAATAAGCGAGAGTGGGGAAGAAGACGAGAGTGACGAAGAGGAATGATGATAAATTTAAATATTTTGAATTAATTATTAACTTTTTTAATTGTGAATTTTTTAAAATTAAGTCTGATTTTAAATATTTTTAATTATTTATGAATTTAACATTTTAAATTAAAATTATTTATTATAAATATTAAAAACTAATATTTAAAATAATATTAATATATCATTTTTTATTATATTATTTATAATTTGCACCATGTATTTCATTTGGCAAATTTAAAATTTTTGTAAGGTGAAATTCACTCAGCAAACTTTTGAATATTCAAAATTTGTCGGGTGAAATTCACCTCACAAATTTCTGCCTTTTTTCTGCTCTAACTCTACTCTGGTCTGTTCTACACGTTGGATGTTGTGATGTCTTGGAAAACGGGTTGCAAAGTGAATTTTATCGGGTAACGTTACAAAGTAAAATACACCTGACTAACTTGCAGCGTGATTTTTTTTTTGCAACTTTTTGCGATAAACGTTTTTACGGAGTATTTTGTACGCCTCGCAAAAGCAAAAGTAATGTTACAGGGTGATATATACATTTGCGAGGTGAATTTCATCTAACTAATTTCATTTTTTCTTGGAGTGGCACCAAGTAGTAAGGACGTAATTTTCTGGAGAATGTGATTAAAGACCAAAGCGATTTTATATGTCTTCTTGTTATGCATTTCTGAACTAGCTAGGTCTTTGGACATGAAATGTATGGCTCCCAATTTTCGGATGAGGAAGACATTAATCGTTTTGGCATACGTAGAAAGGTAGAGGAATAAAGTTTCTCCGGCCAGAGGTCTGGACATGAGTGGTGGAGTCGACAAGGTCCAAACAATGTGCACCTCTTTCCTTAACAGTTTATAAAACGGCAGTGCATGCTCGATTGATCTCGAGAGGAATATATTAAGAGCGGTAACCATCCCATTTAACTTCATTATCTTTTTATATTCGTGGTCGAGGTCTCTTCATCCTAATAATTATTCACTGTTATTTAAGTTTTGTAGCAAACAAAAGAGCAGAGATTATACAAATAGCTTTTTTTTGTTTGGTTTCTTACTACAGCTCATGTGTTTTGTACCATAGAAGAAAAAGAAGGGACAGTAGTATAAAGTAAAGGTTGAATTATTTAGAAACTTTTTATTTGGTAACATAATTATTGAGAAACTTTACAGCTAGCTACTGATTATTGATTTAAAGCTTCATTTTCATCGGTAATGGTTGGTTGCATTCGCATTTAGATAGAAAGAAGTCTTAATATATATTATGCAAATCTATTTATGTCCATATCAGTATTGTATCAAATACTCTGGACTAGAACTTCCCCACGACCGATAATCATGATGCAACTAATGCGTCCTACTTTGTCTCCTACCTTGCAGTTTTAGAAAACATTTGAAAATAATGATTCTTTGAAAACAATAACTCGAATCGGTTAGTTCCCAAGCTAAACAAAGATTTTACACAGGCTTATCTCAAATCATGTTGAGTTTTTGGATCGGGATGAACACGAACTGAATCGAGTTTTTGACAAGGATGACTACAAACCACTTGTATTTTAATCTAGACTTATCTCTAACCATAGAAAGGTTTTGACTGAGACGAGCTTACGAACCGAACCGGGGATTTTACAAGGATAGGGATTATTGGAGTCGGAGCAAATGATGTTGGTATGCTACTAGAAACGGATATTAAAATAGATATTAGTGGTATGGAAGGGATGCAAATAAATCCATAATATCCAAATTGATATATTGGTTGCTAATTTTGCTCTTTATGTCATTCAAAAACCAGAGACTTTCTGTTGGAAGAGATGCTGCAGATCCTAATGACATGTTCATTAAAAGAAAGCTATGTCAAGAACTGCTCCGAGCTTATGAACAAGCTTTTAGGGTAATATTTTCTTTTTTTTTTTAATTCAGTTCTACGTCAAAAACTAATGTTTGTACTAAGAATGACAATAGGGGAGCTTGTGAACTTTTATTGAAATATTTTGAATTTATTCTTTTTTTTAAATTAGTTAATTTAAAGGAGTTATAACCTCCGTAAATGGTTTCAAACCCTTGCAATCAACAGTGAAAGCGAAATACTAAATAAAACTTAGTACAGTTTAAAACTGTTGCAAATAACTGGCAATTCTCTAACCTTTGTAAATAGTAACGACAACTAGAGTGACAGTTTTTCAAACCACTGCAGATCATTATAAAAGTTGTAAACAAACTAAAATAAGTTTGGATTTAAGAATTACCGATCTACAAAGTAGAGAATTATTTTGATAAATGTTGTAAACAGAATTTGACAGATCAAGCATAGAAAATCCAAGATTCAATGAGCTTCTAGAAAGAAATTTGAAGATCCGCGCGAAAATAAACGAAACTGAAAATACTTCCAAAATCACTTCAAGAAAGCAATTCCAAAGCTTAGATCTAAATCCAAATTAAATTCTACTGCAGAATTTGTGTTGATGAAAGGAAATGATGAAGGTTTAGTTCTAGAATTAACAAATTTCAATGAAGAATTTCAGAATTTTAATGGAAGAGATTTGGTGAAGGTTGAAGATGAAAATGGAGATTGAAAAAAGTGAAAGAGAATTGAGAGAATTAGAGTGTGAAGTGTAGAGAAATTAGAAAATTAGTGAAGTTGTGTAAGGTTCGGAGCAAATTTACTTAAATAAACTCTAGGTTTGGAATGAAAGTGAGATTTGGAGTGTGTGTTTAGATTTTTGGTTTGGAATTAGGAGTGGAATTGTTTGAATTTTGGAGGGAAAGTAAAATTAATTTGGAAATGAACCAAAATTTGAAAGCATTCTAGATCCTTCTACTGGTGCAAATGTGAACTCCAAATGATTAAAATGAAATTGCAACTGCTGCAGTGCTGAAAATTGAACTTTCTAGACAAAAAACGCATAGGTTAATCGATTAACCATATTTGCTTACAAATTGTTTAATCGATTAACACATTCAAAATTTAAATTTTTGCGACAAAAGGAGGAAAACATGGAAAACCAATTATTGCCACTTGTTCTGAGCATTGTTCTTCCTCTGAAAATTATCATTTGATATTGCACCTGAATAATGCCGGAAATAAGCTATGAATTGCCTCTTGCACTTAAGATATCGTGCTGGAAAAATATGGTATGGTACCAAATCACCGAGCAAAATAAATGTTAGAGCCTTTGATACTTACTACTTAAAAAATTGGAATAAAAAGAAGTCCTGAGCCATAAAAACAACTTGATCTCATGTCTCAAGCACTCAATGTAATGCATGATTGATGATGCAAATAAAATGGAGCATAAGTCAGTTAGGGTAAGAAGAGGAGGGAAAATTTTGGAGTGCAACACTATCCATCGAGAATGCCTCAGAATTTCACTCCTCAGATTGCCAACGGTGGTGCCTTTGTGCCTTATTAACCTTTTGTTGTTCCCGTGCCCAATGGGAATTTTGTTGCATACCCATGGGGCTTGCCTACTTCGTTTCCACCTCTTGTGGTGAAAAAGGATGATCATGAGATTCCTCAAGCGTAAATTCGCCAGACTCTTGTGCTGACTAGTGTTGAGACCCCTGATGAGGATGAGCATGTGTACAGAGGCCCCCTTATTCATGTTCCAATTTTGTCTCAATCTGCTCAAACTGTTGTTCAGAATGTTCATTTTGGAATGTCTTACCCTAGGGCCTCTTCAGCCGCTCTGGTACCTCCTCCTGGTTATCCGTATGGTATTTAGATGGGTCAGACTTCTAGTAAGATGGTTAATTTTGGTTTGGTGTATCCGTCTCAGTTTGCTTTTCCTCAAATTCCTGATTTGGTTGCATCACGACTTCCAAATCCACAGACTTTTATCAGACGTGTTGATCGTAAAAGACCTACATACTAAAAAGTGTTAGATGAGAGGATCAAAACTATTGAAGGAATTTCTGCTTTTGGCATGGATGTCAAAGATTTGTGTTTGGTTTCTAATGTTGTATTGCCACAAAAGTTCAAGATTTCTGAGTTTCCAAAGTACAAAGGGTTGAGCAGTCCTCGAAGTCATGTGACCATGTACTGTAGAAAGATGATATTCTACATTGATAATGATGAATTACTGGTTCATTTCTTCCAAGATAACTTGTCTGGAGCTTCTTTGGATTGGTATATGGGTTTAGAGCGTAGCAAGATTCGTTCACGAAGAGACTTGTCAGAAGCTTTCTTGAAATAATACAAGTATAATCTCGATTTGGCCCCTACCAGACTATAATTGCATAATGAGTCTCAACGTACAACTGAAATTTTCAAAGAATATACGCATAGGTAGTGTAGCACCCTAATTTTTTACCTTATGATCCCACCTCATTGGCCATTTTCGCCATGATATCTGTAATACCCCAAATTTTACCCTTTCTTTTTTATTTTTATTTTAAATTCTGATTAACTTAATAAATTAACCTTTTTTTTTAAATCTTGTTTTTTAACTAATAATAATTTAATTAAATTTTTTTTATAACTTTACTAATGTTTTTTATTAACTTTTTTTCTATTTAGTTTATTTATTTAAATCATTTTAAGCTCTTCTTACTAACTTTTAGGATTTAGATTAAAATTTAATTTTTTTTTTCTTTTCTTTAAGAGTAAATTTTTTATAACCTTTTTTAAATTAATTTCTAACACATTTTTTTAATCAAATTCTAATACCTTTTTTAAAATAAAAATCTAACTTCTTTTAAAATTAAATCTTTTTTTCTAACTTTTTTTAAATCTTTTTTCTAACTTTTTTTAAATCTTTTTTCTAACTCCTCTTTAAAGTTAAATCTTTTTCTATCCTTTTTAAAGTTAAATTTTTTTTCTAACTTTTATAAAGTTAAATCTTTTTTTCTAACTTTTTTTAAAAAAAAATAAATCTTTTTTTCTCTAACTTCTTTTTAAAGTTAAATCTTTTTTTCTAACTTTTTTAAAAAAATTAAATCTTTTTTTCTAACTTTTATAAAATTAAATCTTTTTTTTCTCTAAATTCTTTTTAAAATTAAATCTTTTTTTCTAACTATTTTAAAAATTAAATCTAACCTTTTTTTTTTATAAATTAAATCTAAATCTTTTTTTGACACCATCCTTTTTCAAATTAAAATTCTAAATTCCTTTTAAAATTAAATTCTAACAGTTTTTAAAATAATTCTAACATTTTTTAAAACCAACATTCAAATATTTTTTTATTTTAAAATTCTAACTCATTTTTTTTTAAACTTAAAACTCTAATTTTTATTTAACTTGAAACTCTTATCTTCTTTGCTAACTTTTTAAATTTAAATCTCAACACTTTTTTAATCTAATCCAATCCCAATGAATTCCAGATAGAGTTAAATCAAATCAATCAGATCATATCATCATAAGAAAATCAGCATCACCATCATTGAATCAAATCTGAAATCATCATAAAAATCTATTCAAATCAAATCAGAGATTGAAAAAGATTGAGATATTCAAATCAAATCTGAGATTGAAAAAGATTTAAAAAAACTCAAGTATAAAAGGACCCTCAGGAGCAACAAAACGGGGGATCGACAAGCATCAAAAGCTCTTACAGTCTTCATCAAAAGTAACTAACTCTTCTTTTTTTTTAATTTCTAATCTTTTTTATATCTTTTTTTCAAAATTTCTACCATTTTTTCTTAATTAAAATTCTAACATTCTAACTCTTTTTTTATTAAAATTCTAACCTTTTCTCTTTTATTTTCAAACTTTTATTTTTATTTTCTAACCTTTTTTTAAAAACCAAATTTCGAAGTTCTAATTTTTTGCTAACTTTTAATTCTAACTTTTAATCTATTTTCTTTTTCTTAATCACATTAAAAACTCTAACTTTTCCAAATCTCACAAAAAAAAACCTAATTCCATTCTAACTCTTTTATTATTACCTAAATTCTCACCGTCTCAAAACGTTCATCACTTAACTTCTAATTATCGTCAATTCCAATTTTCATCCTTCATTCCTAACAGTATTATTGATTATCCATGAACCTGTTCACTAATATTTATTTATTTATTTTTGTATTTATTTTTATATTTGTACATAATCTGACATCATCATTGCTATTTCATATTCCATTATCACTTGTATATTATCATCATCTTCATTGCGTATCAATTTTCATTGTTTATTAATTTTTCGCTAACATCCTCATTTTTAAGATCCAAATTTCTAACTTTTTTTCTTGTTTCGTTAAAATTATAATTTTCTACTTAAATTCCTAACATTCCTGTCTAATTTTTCGTCTAACCCCGTATAATAACAGTCTCTGTTTGTTTTGGTTTTTTGTAGCTGACTAAGTTCAATTGATTTTATTTTCAGTTTAAATATTCAATTATCATATTTGTAACTGCTTATGGGATGTAATTTTGCGAGACAATTGTCGCATTTATCTTTCCGCACTTTATTTTCTGCCGTTGTATGTATATTTAATTTCATCGCATCTTTATAATTAATTTCACTCCTCCGAAGGAATTAGGTCTAGCCGTTTGACCGCCGCACCAATAGTCCTCAACTTCAAACCCTTACAACCTCACAAACCCTAATTTTCACAAATGCCTCGCCGCAGGCAAAATTACCATTTTACCCCTAGTATTAGGTCAAAGAGCCGCCGTGCTCATTTTAGGGTTTCCCGCCGTGTAATCCCTAACTTAACCTAATTTAACCCTAACTACAACTTAACAATTCAACGTAGAGATTTGGAGTTTCTACACTCCACGTAAGCATGTCCTTAAGACATGTTTATTCCCCATTGAAACCTTGGCCACAGTCAAGACGTTTCTAACCTCCCTTTTGAGGGGAACTACGATTACTCTGATTCCACTCCCGTAAGGATACGTAGGCACAAGATGCGATGTCTTGCCGAGTAAACTTAGAATTAACCCCTTAGGTTTATTTTCTCACTTTTAATCCTTTGTACATATACCTTAAGCAAATAATAAAGCAAATAGTAAACATTTGAACAAAAGGTTCCTGTAGAGTACTACAGAAGTTTAGGGTGCTAATACCTTCCCTAAATTTAATCAACCCCCGAACCCTAGATCTTTCCCCGCATTGTGTTTACGATGCAAAAATAGGTTTTCCCTTTTTGACCTTTTCCTTCGGATAAATCAAAGAGCGGTTGTGAATTGAATTGTGATTCAAACTGATTAATAGTTTGTGATCCTATTTCCACCGCAACAGAAAATGGCGACTTCACTGGGGACTTTCTAAACTTTTGAGGGTTATCCCTAATTTGTTCATATTTATTACTATTTGCTTTACTATTCATTTACATGTATATATTGTACTCTGATTTTGGGATGGTTTCTTGTGTTGTGAGATAAGTCCTACGCCCGGACTAGTGACATTATTATAGGATGGGGATATATTCGAGGAGGCTTATAGGGAGTTGAATCCCGACCAAGCTGATTCGAGAATCACCGCTCAGTTGAGACCTTTTCGAAAATGGTTCGGTTGAACGAGTAATCGTAAAAACTTTTTCCATGGTCGATTGGAGTCTGTGATATTGGGGACCGTAGTACCTTAACACCACCTTGGCCTTATTTAGGACGTAGTGCGGGAGCTATGTGGGAGTAATCCTACAACGGCTGCTACGCGATACTACACTCAAAAGAGGTTCTCTTGAGAATATTATTCACCCCCGAGTCAGTCGGAAGGTTGATAATATCCGAAAGATGGGCTGATGACTTTGGGCACCTTGTAGAACCTTGTTCGGCAGGTACAACTAACCTATAGTACACTCCTTTTGGGATGGGTAGACCTTGACTCCGCTCACGTTCCTTTAACCTAGGACTTTGTGTGTTTTCATGCATTGCATCCATAAAGCGTCTCATTGCATTGTATTTCATGGAGTTCAAATATCATTTATGGATATCGCGGGATACCATAAATAAAAAAAAATAAAATGAAAAAACAAGAAAAAGATTTCCTTGGTACCCCACGACATTCGTAAACGTTTGAATTCCATGAAATCTTCATTTGCATTCACATTTTAGCATCATACTTTTGCATTGCATGTGTCTCCCGATTTCTCATACTCGGTTCTCTCACCCTCCAGTTTTGTCACCCTGAGTTCTCTGCATCAATACGACCCTTCAAAAGAATGGAAGATCAAAACCAAGAGATCAACCGTGTCGGCCATGAATTCGAAGATCTTCGAGGAAGTGTAGGGCAGATTTTGGAGATGTTACGAGCTCTTAGTGTGAAGGTGGATGCTCAGTCTACTGTTGTTTCTAAGACTAATACCGTTATGGAACCTCAACCAGCTGTTACTGTCGAGAATGTACCTCCTCACGATCTTCAATCCGGTTTGGTGCCTCCCAGTGCTCGACCAGTTCGACGAGCTACCCCTCCAAAGTGCAAAACTCCTAACTCCGACCATGGTAAAGGACCTACACGTTCAAAGAACCGCAAAAAGGCTACTCCTCAACCTTTACAATATCAGCAGAGTTATGTTCAAGGTTATCCGTTTCTATATGTTCAACAACCCTATGTAGCTACTGTTGCACCTCCTTTCGATCAGCAGTTTCCTACATGCTAGCCTGTACAGTCAACTCCGATATATCAAGCACCGATTCATCAACAACCTTCCGGTTATCCGCCCATGCAAGTTCCTGTCGACAGTCAACGAGTGCCCAACGCTCCTGTTCACCAACAATCACAGAATCAGGTTCCTTATCCCCGTAAGAGGCAGTATAAGCCTTGTCCTCCAATTCCAATAACTTTCACTGAGTTATACCCCCATTTAGTACAACAAGGTCTGATTACCACCAGTGCTTTGGGTCCTCCACCTAATCCATTACCTGCAAGTTACAACGCTACCGCTCATTGTTTATTTCATGAGGGTGCGCCCGGCCATGATCTAGAGAATTACTATGCTCTTAAGAAAGTTGTCAGAAATTTGCTAGAAACGAAGAAGTTTTTTTTTGGCGATGCTCAGCTGAAGATCGAGACTCCTTTCGGGGTTCCTCACTCGTCAAGTGCGAATTCTGCAAAGCATGCTACGCCTATCAGCCGAATCCAGTAATTATTCAAAGGCCTAGCCCGCTTCATTTCAGTAACCCTCAAGGTGATATAACCGGGATCAACAAAGGATCTGGGAAATTTATTTTGAAGCAACGACTGAAAACTGTTGAAGATGTGACCAGCATAACTAGGGTAAGCCATGACGACTCACAGTGATCATGAACCAGACGTCCTTTCCATTGAGGCTCCGCCAAAGGAAACTGTTACTCTTGAATGCAAGATTTCATAAACATTTAGAAGGATTTTTTTCGACAGTTCATTTGTTTATTTATATGTATTTCCCTTTGATTGAGCATATTTAGCATGCACGAACTTGTTTATCTTTGATTAATTAATGCAACGCATATGTTTGTCTTGAATAAATCCATTCGCTTCACTCATTCAAAAACGTTTTCATAAATTATAATGCCAACTTTACCCGATCTCTTGTTCTGATGGAGAATTGGGGGGAGGATGACGAACCCAAAACGTCAGATTTCTTGTCATATGCTTTCGATTGAAACCCGCTGATGATGTAAGGCATTGTTTCAAATCCCAAACACTGGAGATATAAGGATGTTAATCCCTAGTCAACCCTTTGAGCCTTGAAGTAGGAGTTTTTCTTTCTTTTTAAGAACCTTCATCCTAACCTGGGGCAGGGTAGGTTTCAGTTAAACCGATCGAGCGCTTAGACTCTTAAAAAGGAAGAGCAAATCTTCGAGAATTTATCCTTAGCATCTTAAGAAGTCCAATACAATGACTATCCTTCGGTTACCTAAGGAGTGGGGCAGTCACGAGCCTTTCAAAAGATTTACACGACTTGTGCATAAAAGAATATTCAAAAAATAAGAGCCCGCTAAGTCAAAAACCTATGAAGGAGACTTAGGCAAAACTGGGGCATCCCGCTGGACTCCAAAGTCAGATCAAAAGACGTTGTCCAGGCAAAAGTTAGGGAATAAAAGCAAAACAAGAGGGTACAATAAATAGTCCCTAGTAAAGAACAAGATCGTGTAATAGGTGAGCGACTGCCATGTCCAAAGCCTTGATAAGTTCTCGACCATAGCAAATCCGCTTGAGATATGAGCGTTCGTATCCGGTTAACTGAATTAGGATTGGAGAACATCACGAAGAATGGGTGGGTACAAATATAACTTTGAGCCTTTATCCTTTGTTTCTTAAACCGTGAACCGAGCCACGATATAACCTTTAAAAGACCTAATTGAAGTAGGACTTCGGTTGAAAGCATACTTGACAAGATCACGTTTCCTGACTCCTGCGAGCTATGCTCAGAAAAAAATTCATGTTGGCATTATAATTAAAACTTATATCCTGACTAGTGATTTCGGTCACAAGTTATCGCGATATCTTTTTTCAAAACAAAAATTCAGGACAAATATATGTGTACATTGACAAGCTCAGGATAGGCATTTCAGGCATGACAACTTTGCTTGATATCTTAGAGATTTACATATGAACATAACCCGTGGAACTTGAAGATCCTGCTGAACAGGGGCAGGCAGTTTCCCAATTCGCTTACCAACGCGAGTCTGACATTCTTAAGAGCTATTTCCCAAAGATTTCGTCGTAACACGATTAATTTGTGCCAGTTACGTCGAGACCTGACAAATCTCTCCAAGAGTTGGAAAACAGTGGGGCATCTGGACTCCATGTTTCTCTGTAAAATCCTCTTGAGATGACCCTACCTCACAACACAAGTATCCCGAGGCACCATGTTTTTGAAGAAACAAATGGCGGCTACTATAAGGTCCTGCAAGATCAAAACCATGGTATTTCACAATTTTTTTCGTACACCCGAGGGATTTTACTCACAGCGGCCTTCATACCCCAGTAAGCCTCAGTGTTGCAACAGGCTCCTGAACTATTGCCTCATCACAGTCCCCAGCGAGACTATAAGCTGACAACTTTTTCTTGGGTAACTCAAAAGTGTCCCTCAGGTTTTCTTCTCCCCATGTGAAGACGTGATACTGTACACCCAAGCAGATTACCTTCTCCTCAGAGAATTCAGAACTTTAAAACCAGATTTGGTTCTACCATTGATCTTTCTTACCCATGATTGACGTATTGGTTGCAGAGAACGCAGGGTATTTCCGTCGAGATGTTTATTTCATCTCTCGTCCCGTCTCTAGTCTGTTTCGTCAGCATACGCAAGGGCATAAGCATCACATGCCTATTTCATTACATATTCATTACATATTCATTACATACTCATTACATACTCATTTCATAACATCTTGCATACATAAACATTAACATACATAGACATTAACATACATTCACATTAACATATGCATTAACATATGCATTAACATATGCATTAGCATTCACAGGTTCATTGTGTTTCACCATCATTTGGTTGTTACCGCCGAGTAACTGGGTTCGTCCATTCTCTCCAAATAGATTGTCAGCCCTAAGCATAAAATACTTACTTGTTTCCAGTTTCCCCACGGAGCTCGATCCTCGTGGATGACGGTTACTTCAGCTATCTTTCCTCGCCAGGATAAGATATCTACCCTTCGAGTTCATTCCCTCGATGGAGTCTTGATTACCAGTCTTCTTTCTAGCTCAATCCTAGATTGAATCTCAGTCTTGTCGGTCGTCAATCCCAACCGGACGTGCATTTATTTTGCACCATCTAAAGATTTTCACCATACCATGGACAGATACGCGACTATCTCGCTTGAGAAGTTTATCAATGTACCCGGACGTGCATTTATTTTGCACTATCTTTCAAGAAAATCAACTACAATCATTTACAGATACACGTCAGTTCACGCCTGGAAAATCTATCAGTACAACACTTTACAATCCTACATGTTACAACATCGGTACAACACTTTACATCTTACAACATTGGTACAACACTTTACATCTTACAACATCGGTATACAACATTTCTCACCTAAGAAGCCGATCCTATCTTCGTTATGACTCGCAGCAAATGGCCATCTCCATGGAGCAGTTGGGCTTCCATTTTCTCTGTTGTCTTGAAGTATAGGGAGGTTTTGAACCAAATCGTATTCAGGAGAGCACGATCTTGAAGTACGGGGAGGTTTGAGCGGAATCATATTCAGGAGAGCACGATTCTGAAGTATGAAGAATCTCATTTACAAGAAAGAGCCGAATCATATTCAGGAGAGCACGATTCTGAAGTATGAGGAAGTTCAGTTAGCCCTTTTCATATTCAGGAGAGCACGATTCTGAAGTATGAAGAATTTCATTTACACGAAAGAGCCGAATCATATTCAGGAGAGCACGATTCTGACGTATGAGGAAGTTCAGTTAGCCTTTTCATATTCAGGAGAGCACGATTCTGAAGTATGAAGAATTTCATTTACACGAAAGAGCCGAATCATATTCAGGAGAGCACGATTCTGAAGTATGAGTGTATTCAGTCATCCAGTTTCATATTCAGGAGAGCACGATTCTGAAGTATGAGGAAGTTCAGTTAGCCCTTTTCATATTCAGGAGAGCACGATTCTGAAGTATGAAGAATTTCATTTACCCGAAGAGCCGAATCATATTCAGGAGAGCACGATTCTGAAGTATGAGGAAGTTCAGTCAGCCCTTTTCATATTCAGGAGAGCACGATTCTGAATTTCATTTATCCGAAAGAGCCGAATCATATTCAGGAGAGCACGATTCTGAAGTATGAGGAAGTTCAGTTTACCCTTTTCATGTTCAGGAGAGCACGATCTTGAAGCATGAAGAAGTTTATTTATCCTTCAGTAAGAGAAAAATCAGAATCGTATTCCAGGCACCGACCTTAAATGCGAGAAGATTTATTTATCAGATAAGCAGCAGCCTCTTTATTTGAGTGCTTATCCATTTTTGCACATAAGTCCCTTCCAACGATAAGCGACAGTTATCCCTCGGGAAGCTTATCAGGGCATTTCCCATCAAAGACCATTTATTTTGGCATACAGCCGGTTTTTACCCTGTATATTTGATACGGATTTCCGAAAAGTCCATTCGATCCCATCACGAGGGATAGTTTACAGAAGCTTGGATGTTATTCTTTGCTCAATGCTCCAGCAGTCTGTAATCGATCTTGCAAGCCGTGTAGATCCTGTTATTATTAAACATTCCCAAATGGGGGTCATCTCATAGGTGCCATCTCCATTTAAGGATCTTATTCCTAAAGTCCATTTATTTTGGCATACAGCCGGTTTTTACCCTGTATATTTGCTACGGATTCCCGAAAAGTCCGTTTGATCGTGTCACGAGAGATAGTTTACAGAAGCTTGGATGTTATTCTTTGCTCAATGCTCCATGCATTCTGTGATCGATTTTGCAATCGTACGTGATCCAGATTTACTTTTAGATTCCCAGTGGAGGCCGTCTCACAGGTGCCATCTCCATTTGAGAATCTCGTTCCCGTTCTAAAAATGACAATTGGTCGTGTTCGCACCAGTTGACCATCATTTTAGAATTCCCCGGTGTTGTGTTGTGTCCCAGCGCGTCGTTTTCCCTAGTGTGTTCTTCTCGTAGCGTCTGTGTCGTCGTATTCGTCAGCATTTTCTCACTCATCATCCCAGCATACGCATCATATCATATTCATGGCATCGTCTGCATTAGTCTGCTTTCGCTTTGTCCATAACATCGCATATCGCCACATATAAGGGCAAAATTTTCGGTTATCTATATTTAAATCCCTCCACCATGATTCCTCGAGTCTCCGCCACTCAAATCATCCGGTGTAGTTATTTAAATAGGGGCAACTGTAATACCCCAAATTTTACCCTTTCTTTTTTATTTTTATTTTAAATTCTGATTAACTTAATAAATTAACCTTTTTTTTTAAATCTTGTTTTTTAACTAATAATAATTTAATTAAATTTTTTTTATAACTTTACTAATGTTTTTTATTAACTTTTTTTCTATTTAGTTTATTTATTTAAATCATTTTAAGCTCTTCTTACTAACTTTTAGGATTTAGATTAAAATTTAATTTTTTTTTCTTTTCTTTAAGAGTAAATTTTTTATAACCTTTTTTAAATTAATTTCTAACACATTTTTTTAATCAAATTCTAATATCTTTTTTAAAATAAAAATCTAACTTCTTTTAAAATTAAATCTTTTTTTCTAACTTTTTTTAAATCTTTTTTCTAACTTTTTTTAAATCTTTTTTCTAACTCCTCTTTAAAGTTAAATCTTTTTCTATCCTTTTTAAAGATAAATTTTTTTTCTAACTTTTATAAAGTTAAATCTTTTTTTCTAACTTTTTTAAAAAAAAAATAAATCTTTTTTTCTCTAACTTCTTTTTAAAGTTAAATCTTTTTTTCTAACTTTTTTAAAAAAATTAAATCTTTTTTTCTAACTTTTATAAAATTAAATCTTTTTTTTCTCTAAATTCTTTTTAAAATTAAATCTTTTTTTCTAACTATTTTAAAAATTAAATCTAACCTTTTTTTTTTATAAATTAAATCTAAATCTTTTTTTGACACCATCCTTTTTCAAATTAAAATTCTAAATTCCTTTTAAAATTAAATTCTAACAGTTTTTAAAATAATTCTAACATTTTTTAAAACCAACATTCAAATATTTTTTTATTTTAAAATTCTAACTCATTTTTTTTTAAACTTAAAACTCTAATTTTTATTTAACTTGAAACTCTTATCTTCTTTGCTAACTTTTTAAATTTAAATCTCAACACTTTTTTAATCTAATCCAATCCCAATGAATTCCAGATAGAGTTAAATCAAATCAATCAGATCATATCATCATAAGAAAATCAGCATCACCATCATTGAATCAAATCTGAAATCATCATAAAAATCTATTCAAATCAAATCAGAGATTGAAAAAGATTGAGATATTCAAATCAAATCTGAGATTGAAAAAGATTTAAAAAAACTCAAGTATAAAAGGACCCTCAGGAGCAACAAAACGGGGGATCGACAAGCATCAAAAGCTCTTACAGTCTTCATCAAAAGTAACTAACTCTTCATTTTTTTTTAATTTCTAATCTTTTTTATATCTTTTTTTCAAAATTTCTACCATTTTTTCTTAATTAAAATTCTAACATTCTAACTCTTTTTTTATTAAAATTCTAACCTTTTCTCTTTTATTTTCAAACTTTTATTTTTATTTTCTAACCTTTTTTTAAAAACCAAATTTCGAAGTTCTAATTTTTTGCTAACTTTTAATTCTAACTTTTAATCTATTTTCTTTTTCTTAATCACATTAAAAACTCTAACTTTTCCAAATCTCACAAAAAAAAACCTAATTCCATTCTAACTCTTTTATTATTACCTAAATTCTCACCGTCTCAAAACGTTCATCACTTAACTTCTAATTATCGTCAATTCCAATTTTCATCCTTCATTCCTAACAGTATTATTGATTATCCATGAACCTGTTCACTAATATTTATTTATTTATTTTTGTATTTATTTTTATATTTGTACATAATCTGACATCATCATTGCTATTTCATATTCCATTATCACTTGTATATTATCATCATCTTCATTGCGTATCAATTTTCATTGTTTATTAATTTTTCGCTAACATCCTCATTTTTAAGATCCAAATTTCTAACTTTTTTTCTTGTTTCGTTAAAATTATAATTTTCTACTTAAATTCCTAACATTCCTGTCTAATTTTTCGTCTAACCCCGTATAATAACAGTCTCTGTTTGTTTTGGTTTTTTGCAGCTGACTAAGTTCAATTGATTTTATTTTCAGTTTAAATATTCAATTATCATATTTGTAACTGCTTATGGGATGTAATTTTGCGAGACAATTGTCGCATTTATCTTTCCGCACTTTATTTTCTGCCGTTGTATGTATATTTAATTTCATCGCATCTTTATAATTAATTTCACTCCTCCGAAGGAATTAGGTCTAGCCGTTTGACCGCCGCACCAATAGTCCTCAACTTCAAACCCTTACAACCTCACAAACCCTAATTTTCACAAATGCCTCGCCGCAGGCAAAATTACCATTTTACCCCTAGTATTAGGTCAAAGAGCCGCCGTGCTCATTTTAGGGTTTCCCGCCGTGTAATCCCTAACTTAACCTAATTTAACCCTAACTACAACTTAACAATTCAACGTAGAGATTTGGAGTTTCTACACTCCACGTAAGCATGTCCTTAAGACATGTTTATTCCCCATTGAAACCTTGGCCACAGTCAAGACGTTTCTAACCTCCCTTTTGAGGGGAACTACGATTACTCTGATTCCACTCCCGTAAGGATACGTAGGCACAAGATGCGATGTCTTGCCGAGTAAACTTAGAATTAACCCCTTAGGTTTATTTTCTCACTTTTAATCCTTTGTACATATACCTTAAGCAAATAATAAAGCAAATAGTAAACATTTGAACAAAAGGTTCCTGTAGAGTACTACAGAAGTTTAGGGTGCTAATACCTTCCCTAAATTTAATCAACCCCCGAACCCTAGATCTTTCCCCGCATTGTGTTTACGATGCAAAAATAGGTTTTCCCTTTTTGACCTTTTCCTTCGGATAAATCAAAGAGCGGTTGTGAATTGAATTGTGATTCAAACTGATTAATAGTTTGTGATCCTATTTCCACCGCAACAATATCTTTTTACTTTTGTGTGTGTGTTTATTACGGTTAACCAACTTGTGCAGATGCAGTAATTTCAGGTGGAGATAGAATTCATTCTCACAATTAAATACTTTAAAGGCGTGCTCAGTTGAGCCTAGTTCAGATTGATTTTGGGATTTTCTATTGTTTTTTGTCAATATCTCTTAAAAGCTTCAGTGCCTACTCTTGAAGAGAAATGGAATTTTCTTTAGGGTTAAACATAGTCATTTGAGGATTGATCATGGTCTTATGGCAGGTAGAATTTCAAGTTGCATCCCTTTTTCCAAAGGATCCCTCGGGACGTGGGTCATGTTTCTTAAAAGAATTTCGAATTCCCTTTGTTTATGCTCTGAAATGATAGTGATTGAATATTGGATTTGAGTTTAAGCGTTAAGTTTTCAGAGTAAAATTCAAGATTTATGTTCTCCTTATGAAGGTTTTAATTAATTTGCTATTTTCTTTACAACTTTAAGTTTAAAATCAAGATTTAAGTCAAAGCTACAATTTTGAATTGAAGAGATTGTGTGTATCCTCGCAAGTTAAGGCCCAATTGGGACTATTCCATAACTATCGTAAGAAGAACCTGTATTCAAGTTTAAGTGGAAGAGTTTGAACATAATCCATTAAGTTTGCAATCCATTAAGTTTTGAGCAAATTCAAGTACATTGCAAAATCAAAAGAGCTATGAAATTCAAAAACCAAAATGAAAGGAAGACTGTTTTGTTTTGTTTTTTAGAATTCACCATCAAAGTTTAAAGGTTACAAATGCAAGATGGTTTGCATAGCTATTACTACGAGTCTGCTGGTAAATTAATTAATATCTAAACTTGTTTGGTTCCAAACAAAGAAAGAAATCAAGATTGAATTATAGAGGCTTTGACTTGAGCGCCACTTTTCTCTTACAAGGAATTCGCAACATGTTACTACTCCAGGTTACAATACACCTTGATTTTTAAAGTAAATAGAATCCTAGTTATAATCCTAGTTGTGCTATTACATGTGCAATAAATATGTCTCGGAGCATTCGAAACTGAAACCCATCACAAAACTGCACTTGAGAACCTTTGTAGTGATGATGAAGGTGAGAAAATACTTAGAAGGGGGGGTTGAATAAGTATATAGAAATTATTATTGCAATAAAAACACAATGATTTTTATCCTGGTTCGTTGAACTCAACTACTCCAGTCCACCCTATCAAGAGTGATTTGCCTTTCTCTACAAGGACTTAATCCACTATTAATCAAACTGATTACAATAGCAACCACTAAGAACAACTGTTCTTAGTCTTCTCAAGAACTACTGACCACAACTTGATCTTCTCAAGGAACTTTTACAATCAAATGTAAAACAAAACAAGTGTTTGAATGCTTCTAAGTAAGTTGTATCACAACTGTGATTTACACTTAAGTTTAAGAACTATGAAAACTATTTAACAAAGAATAATAATTTGTATAAGAGCTTGAGAGAGTTTTCAATGAGTTTAGATAATATTTAACAATATTCGTCAGCTTGAGAAAGCTGTTGAAGTCTTGCTTTTATAGGCACAGAAGTCCAAGATGTATGCACTTTGAAGACCGTGTCTGTAAAGTAGCTGAAACCTTTTTGTCTTCACATCACTTGACCTTTCCTAGAAGTAGAACGTTCAGAGAAATCTTTTTTGCCTGTGTTCTTGTGTCTAGCATAAAAGAGAAAAGAGTCGTTTGGCATTTATCAACGGATATAACTTTGAATTCTTCTTCAACAAGTTTCTAATTCCCAGCAATTCACATCAGAGCCTTGAGTGATCAGAGTCTTGATGTCTTCAGAAATTATTGTATTAGAGTGTTGCAGCAAGAGTGCTTTAGCGTGAGATTATTCAGAGCAGAGTTTAGGAATCAGATCCTCAATACTTGCAGCGTACAGTACTATCAGAGTCTTCTGAAAAACTATGCTTGAAACTCTTTATACACAGTCTTCAGTCTTTGCTTCAGATGCTTCTGTAGCTTCTGCTTCAGATCCTTCTGTAGACAGTGCTCAGAGTCTTCTGTAGGCAGCGCTCAGATTCTTCTAAGAGATGCTTCTAACGCTTCAGAGCCTTGCATAGTTCCACGTTCAGATCCATTTTTGCTTTTAGAAGAATATTAAATTAAATATCTGCAGCAAAAATACTTGAACAAATTTAGAGTATATAATTTCTTAATACAAAATTTCATAAGTGTTATCATCAAAACATAGAGATATAACTAAGAACTAATCTGTGTTCTAACAATCTCCCCCTTTTTGATGATGACAAAAACATAAGAAATTTTGTTCAATAAAAAAATAATTATAACTCCCCCTGAGATTATGAGTCTCCCCCTGAATTGAATACTTAGAAAGAATAGAAACTTCCCTTTTTGCATGAGTATTGTTTTCAGAATCAGAGCCTGATTATTCCAAAAGAAAGCTTGACTTGGGTGAATGTTTCAGAATCAGAGTCTGATTGGTTAAAACTTGATCTGGGGATCTCAGAGTTACTTTAAAGAATTTGTCAGATTTTTTTTATATATATTCTGAAATACTAAGAGTTCACGTTAGTTATAATTGATATGTCTGAATTTCATTTAGGTAAAATTTATTTGAACAGTCAGAATTTTATTTTCTCCCCCTTTTTGTCATAATCAAAAAAGAAAACTTTAAAGACAAATAAAAGGAAACAGAGAGAAAAGATACATTCATGTAGAGAAAACATCAGATTCATTCATTCAAAAGTACTCAGATAGAACATCAGATAAGAGATTCAAGTGCAAGTGCACGAACATCAAAAAACATAAATCTAGGTTTGTTTGGAAAGAATCATCTTCAGAAGTTGAGTGATCTCGGATGAAGATTGTTCTTGCTTTGACATCCATTTTTCAATGTTCTCATTCTTCTGATCTTGTCTTGCCATCTAGGACTTGATCTCAGATTGACCAGCTTCTAACACAACAATCTTATCTTCTAATTCTGGGTTCTCTTTCTTGATCTCAGAAGAAGTAGATGGAGCAGATTCTGATGTAGGAGCAGAGTCAATAACCATTGGAGTTGCAGAGTCTGGAGCCACAGATGCAGAAGGTTTTTCCACAGTTGTCAGAGCCAAAGGATTTTCTTCAGAAGCAGATCCTGCAAAGGTTTCTGTAGCAGATACTTCAGAAGATGAAGGTACATCCTCAAGAAGCAAAGGTGCAGAGCTTTTCATGTTCCATAACATGGTTCTGGCAGTCTCAGCAAATCTGATCTTCGCATCATCATAGCAGACACTCTTCAAATTTGAAGCAACAGTATTGAATCTGGAGATGAAGTTATTCCAAATAGCATCAGATTCATCTGCGTTCATGGTTGACAAGCATCTTTTCTTCACAGAGCCTAAATTCATCTTGATCTCTTTCATAAAATTTGCAAATAGAATATCAACATTTAGCCTAGGTTTTGGTTTAAGAAAGGCTTCAAGAGTTGATGGTTTTATTGGTTTTGGTGGAGTTGGTATGGCGAAAGGTGGGATGATGAATAAAGGACGAGGATAGGAAGGAAAAGATGGATGGTTAGATGATGAAGTAGTTGTTTTGAATATGGATAAAGCATGAATAAGAAATGGTTTTACACGTGATGCAGAGGGAACGACATCAAATGTAGTGGAAGTGTAGGAAATGAAAACAGATTTATCAGACAACAGAGGTTCTGATGAAATGATATCTGGTAGTTATTCAAATTGGGTTTAAAGTTCAGATGGAAGAGTGGTTGAAGGACTGGGTTTGAATGAAGTGATTGTGTCAGATGGTTCTATTCTGGTATAAAAGTGTTTAATCTTTAGACCAGAAGGAAGAGGATCAGAGGGAAGTGGTTTAAAGGATGCAACTGAAACAAACTCAGATGTCCTGGGTTTAGGTGTTGGAGTGGGTTCAGGAATGATAGCATCAGATGAAATAGGTGGATCTGGTTGTTTGGGTTCATATCCTCTAAGAGAGGGGGTGAGCTAACATCTGGATGAACATCAGATTCAGATGAATCAGATGAGGTGGATGAGTGACAGGATGTAGAAGATATGTCAAACATGATTTTGAGGGGTTGGACACCCAGAACCTTAGAATCAGATACATTTGATTCAGTAGGTTTGGATTGATCTAATTGAGGATTAGAAGGTATGGATTTTGGTGGTTCAGATACAACTGGTTCAGATGCAACTGGTTCAGATTGTATTGGTGCAGGTACAGAAGTTTGTTGTGTTTGAGTTGGTTCTGCTGGTTTTGTTGTTTGTGGTTCTGATTGAGGAACGTCAGATGATTGTAATGGTGTTGTGGGAACAGGATCAGATGGAATTTATGAAGTAGTAATTGTAGGTTGTTCAGATGTTTGAGATGGAACAGGAATTGTTTGAGTTTGAGTGGGAGGAGGTTCAGGTATAGAACTAACTGTTGATACATCTACTGCAATTTTAGAAATAGAAGGTGAAGATTTTTTAGTACCTCTTATCTTGATGCGTTTGGCAGGAATAGGAGGAACTTCTCCAGAAGCTTTTCTCTTAATCTGCTTCTGTGTTTTTTCAGCAACTTTCTGTTTCTTCTGAACAGCAGCTTCTTCTGCCTCTAACTGTCTTCTTTTCTTCATGTTCTCTTCATAAACATCTGGAATAGGTTCTCTTGCACGTATCAGAATATCAGCAGGAACAGGTGTTCCATCTGCCTTGCACAAATCAATGTACCTAAGAATAATATCTCTAGGTTCCTCAGCACCAAAGATAGGAAAGTTTTGAACTGGAATCCTTCTCTGACTTACTTCAGCAATATTCAGCTTTTTAGGAGCAGTTGTGAGTTCATCCACAACTTTTAGCCTTTGGAGACTCTTTCCATTCAAAGGTTTTCCAACTATTGACTCAAGTTCTTCCTTCACTCCAGCTTCATGTAGAGCAGTTACTAGACCATTCTCCGTCAGAATGTCTAAGATTAATCTTCCAAAAGGAATCCATGTTCTGATCTTCTGACCCTTAGTCTTGACAGATTCTCTGTATGTATTAATGTGATTCCAAAGATGCATGAAGAAAATGTGTGGCAGATCCACTTTAGTACTCTGACTTAAGCAGTACATGAAGTAAATTTGTTCATTGTTCACATAATCTGGAGAGTTTGTGAATTTTCTGTGGTTGATGCAGCCCAGAAAAATCTTTGCCCAGATTTTGTAACCAGGTTTCAGATCCTTGAACTTGTTGGAAGCTTGTCCAGATGAAATCACTTCAGCATACACTTCTTCCATATCAACACGCCCAGCTGGCAGATGAGAAACTTCATCAGTTTCCTCATACCCAATGAGTTTTCTGATAAGATCTTTAGTAATTATAATCTCTTTTCCCAGAACAGAAGAGAGGATGAACTTTGGGTAAACAGATGCGTGAGTCCAAAATTCCTTCACTAAGTGTGGATAAACTGGTCCAAATAATCTATCAAAATACTTTACCCATCCTTGAGCATCAATAATAGAACACAAATCAAATCCATTGTCAGCTAAAGAATCAAATTCCACCATAGATTCACAGAGAACTTCAAGCTTATCAACAGGAGTTAACAAGGTTCTCTCAGGTTCCTTAAATGGAGTAGCACCCATGTTTGATGATGCAACTGCAGCCATTGATGATTGGAACTGAGCTGAGGTTGAAGATGAGGTTGCCATTGTTGAAGATGAAAAAGGTTTAGATGAAGGTTTAGGGTTTTGATGAAGGCCAAAGAGCAAACAGAAATGCATATACGTGTTTGTGAAGTGAAAAGTGTGAAATGGTGAGATTTGTGGTATTTATAGAGAGAAATTAGGGCACACAAACAGACACATTCAGCACGTTCTCAATTAGCAATTAATGGCATTTAATGAAAAGAATAATAATCATTTCAAAGCATTAATTGATTCTGACAATTAGGGGGAAATCAAGAATTTCAACTATTCAAAAGTTACCTCAAATGTCTCTTCAGTATTGTGCACGCCATCTTTTCAGATTCAGAGTGACACATGTTTGCTTGCATGTGCTTCTGAATTCTCTTGAGAAATGAAACGTTAGCTAACGTTCAGATCCTCTGAGATTGGTTAGTTCAGATACACACAAATAATAATAAATCAAGAAGACAAATAACTGACAGATGAAATACTTCAGAGTTTGAAACATTTAGCATCTGAGAAGTTTGCTTCTGATAAATATTATTCTGGACAAAATTCCATACCAATATTTTTCAGAATAAACTTGAACCTATCTTTAGCAAGGTTTTGTGAAAATATCAGCCCATTGATGATCTGTATCAACAAAGTCTAATTTTATAATACCCTTCTGAATATATTCTCTGATGAAGTGATGTTTAATTTCTATATGTTTTGCCTTAGAGTGTAAAATGGGTTTTTTGGACAAACATATAGAAGAAGTATTATCACAGAATATAGAAATATTACTCTCCAAGATCTGATAGTCTTCTAGTTGACTTTTCATCTAGAGCATTTGCGTGCTACATCCAGCAGCAGCAATATATTATGCTTCTGTAGTTGATAGTGCAATTGTAGGTTGTTTCTTGTTGTACCATGAGATTAAATTTCTTCCTAGAAATTGACAACTTCCAGAAGTACTTTTTCTTTTCACTCTGTCTCCAGTATAATCAGCATCACAGAATCCAACTAATTTAAAATCATCAGATTTTCTGTAACACAAACCCACATTAGAAGTACCTTTCAGATACCTTAGAATCCTCTTAATAATTGTTAAGTGTGATTCTCTAGGATCTGATTGGAATCTTGCACACAAGCATACACTGAATAAAATATCAGGTCTATAAGCAGTTAAGTAGAGAAGAAATCCTATCATACCTCTGTAGAGTTTCTGATCTACTTTCTTACTTACCTCTTCCTTACCAAGAGTACTTGTTGGATGCATAGGAGTCTTTGCCATCTTACTATCAGTCATGTTGAACTTCTTCAGAAGCTCTTTAACATATTTGGTCTGATGAATGTAAGTGCAATCTGGAGTCTGGTTGACTTGAATTCCCAGAAAGAATCTCAATTCTCCCATCATGCTCATCTCAAATTCAGCCTGCATACATTGAGCAAACTCCTTTCCCAGCATAACATTTGTAGATCCAAAAATAATATCATCCACATATATTTGACAAATTAAAAGATGTTTCTTAAATGTTTTACAGAAGAGAGTTGTGTCCACTTTGCCTCTGATAAAAAAAATTTCCAGAAGAAAGTTACTTAATCTCTCATACCAAGCTCTAGGAGCTTGTTTTAAACCATAAAGAGATTTCTTAAGTTTAAAGACATGTTTTGGAAATTTTTCACTTTCAAAACCAGGAGGTTGGTGAACATAGACTTCTTCTTCTATAATTCCATTTAGAAAGGCACTTTTAACATCCATCTGATATAGAGTGATGTTATTTTGTGAAGCAAAAGAAATGAGTAAACGAATAGATTCTAACCTGGCCACAGGAGCATAAGTCTCTATGTAATCAATTCCTTCTTGTTGGCTATAACCTTGAGCAACAAGCCTTGCTTTATTTCTTTCAACTTCTCCTTTTTCATTTAACTTGTTTCTGAAGACCCATTTAGTTCCAATTATGTTGAATCCTTTTGGTCTTGGAACCAAATCCCAAACGCCATTTCTTGTGAACTGATTGAGCTCTTCTTGCATGGCAATTATCCAGTCATTGTCTTGCAGAGCTTCATCCACAGAAGTTGGTTCAATAACTGACACCAACCCAAATAATGACGCTTCAAATTATCTGAGGTAGGATCTTGTTCTTATTGGGTCATCCTTCTTTCTAATGATCACATCCTCTGGGTGAGAGGCCTTGATTCTGGAAGATGATCCTATAACATTTGATTCTTCAGAAATATTCAAGTTGTTAATTTGAGAAGCTAAAGGAATTGCATCTGGCGTTGCTTCTGGCTCTTTCACTTGAACCTTTTCTGCCTCTGAGCCTTCAGAGTCTGTGAGAATTACTTCTCTATCTGCAAAACTTTCAAACTGCTTTGACTTTTCAATGCCAAGCTTATCATCAAATCTAACATGTATAGATTCCTCCATAATATGTGTTTCAGTATTGTATACTCTGTAGCCTTTAGAGCATTCAGAATAGCCAAGCATGAAACACTTATGTGCTTTAGAATCAAACTTGTTAAGATTCTCTTTAGTGTTCAACATATAACATATACATCCAAAAGGATGAAAATAAGAAATGTTGGGCTTTTTGTTCCTCCACAATTCATATGGAGTCTTTTCCAGAAGAGGTCTTATAGACACTCTATTCTGAATATAACACGCTGTGTTTATTGCTTCTGCCCAAAAGTGCTTTGTCAGATTACTCTCGTTGATCATGGTTCTGGCCATTTCTTGCAGAGTTCTATTTTTCCTCTCCACAACCCCATTATGTTGTGGAGTTCTAGGGCAGGAGAAATCATGAGCAATGCCATTTTCATTAAAATATTTTTCAAAATATTTGTTTTCAAATTCGCCACTATGATCACTTCTGACTTTAACAATTTTAAAATCTTTTTCATTCTGGACTTGTTTGCAGAAGTCAAAGAACACAGAATGTGACTCATCCTTGTGTTTTAGGAATTTCACCCATGTCCATCTGCTATAGTCATCAACAATGAATAATCCATACTTCTTGCCTCTGATGGATACAGTTTCCACTGGTCCAAACAGATCAATGTAAAGTAATTCTAATGGTCTTGAAGTTGAAACAACATTTTTTGTTTTAAAAGAAGATTTTGAAAATTTTCCTTTTTGACATGCTTCACAAAGAGCATCTGAGTTGAACTTCAACTTAGGAAGTCCTCTGACCAAATTGAGTTTATTAATCTGAGATATATGTCTCATATTAATATGCCCCAAACTTCTGTGTCAGACCCATTGCTCATCATTAACAGACATAAGGCATTTAACATTTTGAACCTTAAGTTCTGAAAGATTAATTTTGTAAATGTTGTTCTTCCTCTTTCCATTAAACAGGATTGAGCCATCCTTCTGACTAACAGTTTTGCAACATTTTTTATTAAAGATTATGTCATAACCATTGTCATTTAATTGACTTATGGACAATAGATTATGCTTTAATCCTTCTACAAGTAAAACATTAGATATAGAGGGAAGGTGATCGGTGGATTTCAGTTGTGTTTTCAAACGCTGTTTGTGGTTAATTTCGCAATGTTTTTATCGGTTTTTTGAAGCTTTAGTTGTTATTATCTGCATTACTCGTAGTTGTGTGTCTTCGAGTCTTATTTTTAAGTTTATGTTGCTTTTTCCGCTGGTGCGTTTGATTTGGTTTCTTTTAGTGTGTTTTTGGCAGGAATGGATAGCACGACAATCGCACCGCATTCGGAGGCAAAGAAAAGTCGAAAAAGGGAAATCAGAGCTACAACACGGCCACCCGTGTTACACAACACGGCCCGTGTCATGGAGGACACGGTTGGCAGACACGGGTGGACCAAAGCAGAAGAAAAGAAGACTCAGACTTGCAACACGGGTGCCCGTGTCATGCAACACGGCCCGTGTTGCAGCCCTTGGAGAGGAGACACGCCCTGAAGAAGTCAGCAGCCTGACACGGCCACCCGTGTTGCACAACACGGCCTGTGTCAGGGCCACTGAAAGTGAAATTTCTCTGTTTTCTGATTTTTTGCTGTCAGACCTATTTCGAAGGGCATTTGAGACATTTCGCGATGTAATTTGAATTTAGATATAAGAGGCACATTTTAGAAAGTAGGGGACACTTTTGAACTGAGATTAGGATTGACAACTGAGAGGAGAGTTTGGCTGGAAACAGAGGATCGATCAAAAGCGGAAGCAATTGATGATCCAAGGATTTCAACTTGCATTGTAATGATCTTCTCCTTTTCATTTCTAATTGCTTTTATGTGTACCAAGAACATGAGCAGCTAAACCCCAAGTTGTTAGGGGGTGGTCCTAAGTGCGATGTAATGACTTTTGTTTAATTATTCTATGAGAACTATGTTTTTACCTTGATATATTTTATTTTGCATTAATCTTAATCGTATTCATATTGGAAAGTAGAATTCGAATCGTGCTTAGGCTTTAGTCTGGAAAGTCAACCTAACACTTTTGCAAAATAGTATCACGGTCGATATTGCTTAGGAATGAGGATATCCCGTATCACGTATTTTATGGTCGGAACTATTGCTTGATGCTTTTCAGGGACACTGAGGGTTACCCAACTTAGAAGGATTAGTCGCCTAATTGCCCCTTTTTGTTTGTTTTTTTTTTTGTGCCTTAACTCAATATTTTTTCATTACCCTTGCACACACGATTATTTTTGATGGAACCTGATTGTCAAAATAAACTACTCAGGGGTACTTCTCAGATCAAAGCACTATGGTACAAATCTACACGTCGAACTCGTTCCTATTTGGGAAACCCAGGGTGTTGGCCTTTTACCTATCTCTCAAGATTATCCCGATTTCATCCTCACGGTTCTTTTCTGAGTATTCTATATACTTTCTCATCACCTCACTCAACATCTTCACTAAACAGTTTCCCAACCAACAATGTTATTAATTTTATTAGCTCAATGTCAGGGGGGTCTTCCTGTGGATCGCTATCATGTTCTCAAACTAACACTGGAAATTAAATAAACAGATAACTGCAACAGAATTGAAAACACACGAATAATATAAACAACTAACATAAAAACACAAATAAAATAAAATAAAAACACAAATAAAATACCCCCACACTAGAATTCAACAGTGTCCTCACTGTTGGAACACTAGTAGCAGAGGACTCACAGAGTTCATGGTTGCGGAGGTTGGTCGCGCAGCATCATCTGCCGCATCCATTCATGCATCTCACCGATCAACCTGCCTTGTCGGATTTATTTGTTCCCTTGTCTTGTCTGCTCCTCGCCTTGCCTCGCCTTTCTCGAGCATATCCGCAAAAATGGAAGTCATGCATCTTTGAAATGTGGCTGGAGCATTACATAACCCGAATGGAATCCCATTTTTGCGGATATGCTCGAGAAAGGCGAGGCAAGGCGAGGAGCAGACAAGACAAGGGAACGAACAAATCCAACAAGGCAGGTTGATCGGTGAGATGCATGAATGGATGCGGCAGATGATGTTGCGCGACCAACCTCCGCAACCATGAACTCTGTGAGTCCTCTGCTACTAGTGTTCCAACAGTGAGGACGCTGTTGAATTCTAGTGTGGGGGTATTTTATTTGTGTTTTTATTTTATTTTATTTGTGTTTTTATGTTAGTTGTTTATATTATTCGTGTGTTTTCAATTCTGTTGCAGTTATCTGTTTATTTAATTTCTAGTGTTAGTTTGAGAACATGATAGCGATCCACAGGAAGACCCCCCTGACATTGAGCTAATAAAATTAATAACATTGTTGGTTGGGGAACTGTTTAGTGAAGATGTTGAGTGAGGTGATGAGAAAGTATATAGAATACTCAGAAAAGAACCGTGAGGATGAAATCGGGATAATCTTGAGAGATAGGTAAAAGGCCAACACCCTGGGTTTCCCAAATAGGAACGAGTTCGACGTGTAGATTTGTACCATAGTGCTTTGATCTGAGAAGTACCCCTGAGTAGTTTATTTTGATAATCAGGTTCCATCAAAAATAATCGTGTGTGCAAAGGTAATGAAAAAATATTGAGTTAAGACACACAAAAAAAAAGGGGCAATTAGGCGACTAATCCTTCTAAGTTGGGTAACCCTCAGTGTCCCTGAAAAGCATCAAGCAATAGTTCCGACCATAAAATACATTATACGGGATATCCTCATTCCTAAGCAATATCGGCCGTGATACTATTTTGCAAAAGTGTTAGGTTGACTTTCCAGACTAAAGCCTAAGCACGATTCGAATTCTACTTTCCAATATGAATACGATTAAGATTAATGCAAAATAAAATATATCAAGGTAAAAACATAGTTCTCATAGAATAATTAAACAAAAGTCATTACATCACACTTAGGACCACCCCCTAACAACTTGGGGTTTAGCTGCTCATGTTCTTGGTACACATAAAAGCAATTAGAAATGAAAAGGAGAAGATCATTACAATGCAAGTTGAAATCCTTGGATCATCAATTGCTTCCGCTTTTGATCGATCCTCTGTTTCCAGCCGAACTCTCCTCTCAGTTGTCAATCCTAATCTCAGTTCAAAAGTGTCCCCTACTTTCTAAAATGTGCCTCTTATATCTAAATTCAAATTACATTGCGAAATGTCTCAAATGCCCTTCGAAATAGGTCTGACAGTAAAAAATCAGAAAACAGAGAAATTTCACTTTCAGTGGCCCTGACACGGGCCGTGTTGTGCAACACGGGTGGCTGTGTCAGGCTGCTGACTTCTTCAGGGCGTGTCTCCTCTCCAAGGGCTGCAACACGGGCCGTGTTGCATGACACGGGCACCCGTGTTGCAAGTCTGAGTCTTCTTTTCTTCTGCTTTGGTCCACCCGTGTCTGCCAACCGTGTCCTCCATGACACGGGCCGTGTTGTGCAACACGGGTGGCCGTGTTGTAGCTCTGATTTCCTTTTTTCGACTTTTCTTTGCCTTCGAATGCGGTGTGATTGTCGTGCTATCCATTCCTGCCAAAAACACACTAAAAGAAACCAAATCAAACGCACCAGCGGCAAAAGCAGCATAAACTTAAAAATAAGACTCGAAGACACACAACTACGAGTAATGCAGATAATAACAACTAGAGCTTCGAAAAACCGATAAAAACATTGCGAAATTAACCACAAACAGCGTTTGAAAACACAACTGAAATCCACCGATCAGAAGGTTACCATTGCCAATAGTATCAGAGCCAATAATCTTGCCCTTCTGATTCCCTCCAAACTTCACGTCTCCTCCAGATTTAAGCTCCAGGCTTTGGAACATAAACCTTTCTCCCGTCATATGACGTGAGCATCCAGAGTCCAGGTACCATGACTGGCGTCTTGACTTTTCTGCTAAATACAACTACAACAGGGATTATCTTATACTTAGGTACCCAGATCTTTTTGGGTCCTTTTGGGTTAGTTGCCTTGAAAGTTTGTCTGAACTTCTGTCTTTTTACAACAGTTTTGTTCTGACTGACATTTGTCTTAAACACAGGAACATTCTGATCAGAACGTGTATGTTTAATATCATTCAGATGACCAAATTTAAAATGAGAATATAAGGGAGTCTTATTAATGATAAGTTTATCAACAGGCTTTGGATTTGAATCCTTTCCAGAGGAAGATTCATATTCAATTCCTTTCCTGTTGTTTCTGCTAACTCCATAGATCATTGAAGCCATCTTGCTTCTATCTATGCTTTTAGCCAGAAACTTCTGAAAACTGAAGTCATATTCTTCTAAAATATTTTTGCATTTTGACTTAGTTTCAGATTCAGAGTCTTGTTGAGCTTTTCCAAAATTGTTTTTCATTTTCAAATTGTTTTCTTAAGCTCAGCAACTTCTGACTTTAACAGATTATTCTCAGATTCAAGATTGCATTTAATCTTCTTGCATTTGAGCTTAATCTGGTTATAGTTTTCAGGACTTTTGATAAAACTTTAATAAGTTCTTCCCAAGAGAGATCAAAAAGTACCTCTTCTGAGTCAGATTCAGAATCAGATTCAGATTCAGATGATCCTTCATCCTGATCTTCTATTCCAGCCATCAATGCCATGTTGGCGCATTCTTCTTCTGACTCTGATGAAGATTCAGATGCATCTGAATCATCCCATGTAGCCATCAGAACTTTCTTCTTATGCTCAGGCTTCCTTCTAGGCTTTTTCCTTCTGAAGCTTTGGACATTCATTCTTGTAATGTCCAGGTTCCTTACATTCATAGCAAACAACCTCCTTCTTTCCAGATATTTTGTATCCATAGGACTCTTTGCGTTGATCTGGCTTCTTGAAGTTCTTGAACTTCCTCTGTCTGTGCTTCCAGAGTTTGTTGATTCTTCTGGACAGCAAGGACAGTTCATCTTCTTCAGAAGAAGATTCTTCAGAGCTTTCTTCTAACACCTGCAATGCTTTAACAGATTTGTTAGATTTTAAAGCAATTGACTTACCTTTCTTTTGAGGCTCATCTTCTTCATGTTCAATTTCATGGCTCCTCAGTAAGCTGATCAGTTCTTTCAATGTGATCTTGTTCAGATCCTTTGCTAGCTTCAGAGCAGTGACCATAGGTCTCCATCTGATGGGCAAGCTTCTGATGATCTTCTTCACATGATTAGCAGTTGAATAACCTTTGTCCAGCACTTTTAGACCAGCTGTGAGGATCTGGAATCTAGAGAACATAGTTTCTATAGATTCAGATTCTTCCATTTTAAACGCTTCATACTTCTGGATTAGCGCCAGAGCCTTGGTCTCTTTAACTTGTGAGTTACCTTCGTGTGTCATCTTCAAAGACTCAAAGAAATCAAATGCAGATTCTCTGTATGTGATCTTCTCATACTCAGTATGAGATATTGCATTTAACAATATTGTTCTAGCTTTGTGATGATTTCTGAACTCCTTCTTTTGGGCTTCGGTCATAGATTTTCTATCAATTTTCTTGCCATCCCCATCAGTGGGGTGAACATACCCATCAATGACTAAGTCCCATAAATCAGCATCATAACCAAGGAAGAAACTTTATATTCTGTCCTTCCAATAGTCAAATTTTTCCCCATCAAACATAGGGGGTTTAGTGTTGATTATATCCCTTTCTTCATATTTGTTGTTGCTGTTAGATGCTGAAGCTTCAGCCATAATAACAACCAAGAATATATATCAAGGTTTTCTCACTGGATCTTTTTTGTTCACGGTGAAGTGACAGCACACACAGAACCGGAGCTTTGATGCCAACTGAAGGTGAGAAAATACTTAGAATGGGGGGTTGAATAAGTATATAGAAATTATTATTGCAATAAAAACACAATGATTGTTATCCTGGTTCGTTGAACTCAACTACTCCAGTCCACCCTTTCAAGAGTGATTTTCCTTTCTCTACAAGGACTTAATCCACTATTAATCAACTGATTACAATAGCAACCACTAAGAACAACTGTTCTTAGTCTTCTCAAGAACTACTGACCCCAACTTGGTCTTCTCAAGGAACTTTTACAATCAAATGTAAAACAAAATAAGTGTTTGAATGCTTCTAAGTAAGTTGTATCACAACTGTGATTTACACTTAAGTTTAAGAACTATGAAAACTATTTAACAAAGAATAATAATCTGTATGAGAGCTTGAGAGAGTTTTTCAATGAGTTTAGATAATATTCAATAATATTCGTCAGCTTGAGAAAGATGTTGAAGTCTTGCTTTTATAGCACAGAAGTCCAAGATGTATGCACTTTGAAGACCGTGTCTGTAAAGTAGCTGAAACCTTTTTGTCTTCACATCACTTGACCTTTCCTAGAAGTAGAACGTTCAAAGAAACCCTTTTTGCTTGTGTTCTTGTGTCTAGCATAAAGAGGAAAGAGTCGTTGGCATTTATCAATGGATATAACTTTGAATTCTTCTTCAACAAGTTTCTAATTCCCAACAATTCACATCAGAGCCTTGAGTGATCAGAGTCTTGATGTCTTCAGAAATTGTTGTATCAGAGTGTTGCAGCAAGAGTGCTTTAGCATGAGATTACTCAGAGTAGAGTTTAGGAATCAGATCCTCAATACTTGCAGAGTACAGTACTATCAGAGTCTTCTGAAAAACTGTGCTTGAAACTCTTCATACAAAGTCTTTAGTCTTTGCTTCAGATGCTTCTGTAGCTTCTGTTTCAGATCCTTCTGTAGGCAGCGCTCAGAGTCTTCTATAGGCAGCACTCAGAGTCTTCTAAGAGATGCTTCTAACGCTTCAGAGCCTTGCATAGCTCCACGTTCAGATCCATTTTTGCTTTTAGAAGAATGTTAAATTAAATATCTACAGCAAAAATACTTGAACAAATTTAGAGTATATAATTTCTTAATACAAAATTTCATAAGTGTTATCATCAAAACATAGAGATATAACTAAGAACCAATCTGTGTTCTAACAGATGATACTTCACTTGGTGAGAACGTGACTAAGGTTATTGACATGGATAGAATCGGGGCTACT
>OZ012741.1:21434865-21559929 GCA_963859935.3 Lathyrus sativus
AACATTGAACCTAAAACATATTCACAAGCTATTAAGCATGACTGTTGGAAAGATGCCATGAATGTTGAGTTGCAGGCCCTTGATAAGAATCACACTTGGACTATAGTGAACTTGCCTCATGGAAAGGTTCCCATTGGATGTAGATGGGTGTACAAGATCAAATATAAGGCTGATGGCTCCATTGAAAGGTATAAAGCTCGACTTGTTGCAAAGGGCTATACTTAACTTGAAGGGGTTGATTATTTTGACACATTTTCTCCAGTTGCTAAGATCACCACAATTCGTGTTCTTCTATCCATTGCTGCCATTAAAGGTTGGTACTTGGAGCAATCGGATGTGAACAATGCTTTTTTACATGGTGACTTGAATGATGAGGTATATATGTCTGTTCCACCTGGTCTTTCTGTTTCCAGTTCTAATCAGGTATGCAAACTGCAAAAATCCTTATATGGTTTAAAGCAGGCAAGTCGATAGTGGTATTCCAAACTGTCCATTTTTCTTCTTTCTTTAGGGGTTATTCTCAGTCCCAGGCAGACCATTCCTTGTACACAAAGGTGACCAAAGACAGTTTCACTGCATTACTTGTTTATGTTGATGACATAGTTCTTGCAGGGATCTCTCATCATGAAATTTAGCTTGTCAAGGGTGTTCTTGATCAACAATTCAAAATCAAGGATCTTGGTCAGCTGCATTTCTTTTTAGGCTTTGAAATTTCCATATCAAACAAATGCATTTTTTTGAATCAGAGGAAATATGCTCTGGAGTTATTGGAAGAAACAGGCTTACTTGCTTGCAAACCTTCCTCTGTGCCTTTTGATCCCAACCTGAAACTATCCACTTCTACTGGTCAAGCTTTGTAGGATCCCTCGTCTTATCGCAAGTTAATTGGCAAATTGATTTCTCTCACCAACACCAGACCAGACATCTCTTATGTTGTTCAACAGCTAAGTCAATTTGTTTCCAATCCTCTACTTCCACACTATCAGGCTGCAATCAAAGTCCTAAGGTACCTCAAGCTTTTTCCTGCAAAGGGCATCCTCTTTTCTTCCACCAGTGAGCTTAAACTCTATGGTTTTGCTGACTCAGACTGGGCACGATATCCAGATACTCGCAAATCTACCACTGACTTTTGTGTTCTCCTTGGAACATCTCTTCTTTGTTATAAATACATTTTTATTACAAAAATATTATTCCCCATATAATTACGGTAACTAATATTTAGTGTAAGTATTGATATAGAAAATGAGTGTAAGAATAAGATTACTTTGTTAATTATGTGATAAAAGAATGATTATGAAATAAAAAACGGGTAATTTCTTCTATAAGAAAACATGCTATAGCCAATTGAGAGAAAGTAATGGAGATACTTTCTACCTTATAGATCATCATTCACACACAAAAATCCACTTTAGATCAACGATACATTCATTAATATAACACACAAAAATGTATTCCATTTATTATATGCATAGATTTATGATTCAAGCTTTTAGCTACACTTTACACAAGACAACCAAACACAAGCAACCACAATTCTCACAACCTTTCAACAAAATGAAACATCATTTCAATCTACTATTAAAATCCATGAGAATATTATATATTTTTGTAGAAAAGAAAACACACTTGCTTCTTGTATTTATTATATGTGTAACTCATACACACAGTTAAACATATTTGTTCTGATATCTCAGCTTCAAGATTTTATGTCACACTTCAGTTGCAAGGGTCACAAGTGCAGTTATCACCACACTTGCAGCCACCGTCCTCAGAAGCAACGCTCATTTCAGCACCTTCAAATTGGATCTTCGTCGGACCGACCCTAAGAATCACGGTTTCTGTGGATTCTATTTTGTAATAACTTAATTCACTAATATTAACCATTTTTAGAGAAATAGTCTGGGGGCCAGAATATTCACCTTTGGTCAGTGCATTCAACTTAGTCCAATAGAAATGGGAGAGGCGACACATAATTCTTGGTGAGAGAGGATAAATAAGCTTAACTAGGAAGTAATTGTTCTTGTAATATGTTGATATAGACCTTGAAGATTCAATTCTTTACACGACAGAGAGAAACGAATATGTGACCAATGGCATCCTTTGAGATAGGATTTACCTCATAAATATGGAAAAAGAAGTCTCAGAAAGTTGAAGCCATTTTTCTTTAGTATTCATTCTAATACTATAATAGAGTGACAAAACTACAAGCACGTGGATGGATTTCAATACTATAATAGAGTGACAAAACTATAAGCACGTGGATGGATTTGTAAAGAGGGTGCATAGATGATCCATAACCTATTTCTCAAAAAGAGATTAGTGGAAGTCGAACACCCACTACAAAAATAATATTTTCTATGATGAAATATTCGCCTAAACATACCAAATACAAAGTATATAGGTCCTGGGAGTAAAATAGAGGTAATATAGTTAAAAATGAGCATCAAATTTTCTCCATAAAAAAATAATAAACTTATTATTTCGGTGTTTTTAAAAACGGGTGGATTATAATTATAAGGGAATACACTTCAAATCCCAATAACTGTATTTTATGTTTTTTTTTTCTCAATAATTTCTCACTTGACGTCTTCCGATCTTTCCTTTTTTTCTTATTTTTTTTTCATTTTTTCTTGTTAATTAGTAATTTTCAAAAAAATTGTTATCAATTAAAACGAATAGACAATAATATGAAAGAAATTATTTTATTAATTAAAAATAAGATAACAAATAACTATTCCACATTTTCAAATTTCTAACCCCACTCAATTTCAATAGTATCACTATTAACTATCTCTAACTAAGAGAAAATTTCAGAAAAAACTATTCCATATGGTATGAAGAAAGTCATTTCCTCCCTAGAGATGATTATCATTTTCTTTAAGAAGTTAAAAATGGTAAGAGGAAGATTTACTTTGATGTTCTTGGTAAGGAATAAGAAGAAATACTTGTCATCCTAAGTAAGCGTTTTCAGTTGTTTCTCTCTTGTACGGAGATTTGACATTAGAAGTTGATACAAAAAATTTTCAATTGACCGTAGAGTAGCAAGGCTGCTAAGATTATCGTAGTTGGCATAAATTGGGCGAAGATGATCTGAGTAGGCATTGTTGAATCCATAATGTTCAACACAACAACCTCCCTCTTTACAGTTTATGGTCTGAGAAATAAGTGACTGAGTAATTGTGATAGGAGAGCCATTGACATAAGATTAGATTGGTTCATCATCATGACCAGATGGTCCAACAAAGGCATTTAACCATAACTCTTTTATGAGATTAATGTAGATGGATCCATAAAGAATGTAAAAGTAACCACTCAACCGTTTCTTACAAATAGTCTTCCTTAGATCAAAACCTTTGTCTTTTAAATCATCAAAATCAACAAAATTTTCATTGATAACGAACAAAAAAATTTCATCTAAGATTGTTGAAGACATTTTTGAAGAAAAGAAAAGACTTTGAAACTAGGTTTGAAGACACAAAGAGTTGAAAATGAGACATTGAAACTAGGAATGCTGTTTAAATAAAGTGGAGAATAGGAAGTGAAACAATCGGAGAACCTCAAACGCCTCCTTGAAATCCAAAAGATATGTTACATTTTTAATATGGATGATCATTGATATTCTAGTGATGTGACTCCAATGCGCACCATGATTTATTTAATTTTGAAAATAGAAACCACATATTACCTCGATTTGGGCAATCAACTTATTATCTCAGTTATACAATTAATCCAATGGAAAAAACAATTCAGGAGCCCTTTTTTATTATATAATTTATTTTTTGTAATCTAAATGATATATCCTGCTGGTTTCCTTAATAACCGAGGGATAAGATAATTTGATTTTACTATAAAAGCACTCGTTAAGCAGATTTTACCCTAATCCTAACTTATATGAAGCCACTCTAAACTCAAACGCATCATTCTTTTGGGATCCATCTCACAAAATGGTGTTGATGTTGTTGTTGTTATTATTATTGTATTTAGAAGTTTGAAAAAATTCTTTATGATAGATTGCAAGTGCAAAATTTTTTTTTTCAAATTTGGAACAAACAATTCCTTTAGAAGTTGAATGCGTTTAATGGTTAGAACAAATAACTCCTAGAAATTGAATGCGTGCAATATTTGGAACACATAACTCCTTACACCAAAATTATTCTTTTTATGTATTATTGTTTTTCAATATTCTGTGTAAGCAATATAATTTTTAAAAAATAAATCATGTTCACCTCGGTTTTTAACAAAATTGTTAGATGCCAATCTTGGTTTAAATTGATAATTTATTATTGGCATTTTTCAACTTTTTTGTGTTGTTTTATAGACGAGATAGTTCGCAGTGCGAAGAATCGTTTGCACGGTGAACTTAAAAGATTTCTCAGGAGCGGTTTAACTGTTCATAAGCACTTTAGGTGCCTAAATTAGGGTTCGCTAGGCAAAGAATCAGTTCACAGTGCGAACATGACAGGTTCTGAATGTACTATATAAGTACTTTTTATCATTTTTGGGGATCATAACCCACTTTTAGACACCACAATTTAATTTTCTGAGATTTCTTCACCAAATATTAATATTTTACAAATAGAAGCTGAATTCACATCCGAGTTCGATTCTTCTACGTGGATGCTCATTCATCTCCTCCCGAAACTTGTAAAGTAAGCTACCATCGTTATGGGTAGCTAATCACTTTTGTGTCAATATTAGAGGTAGATACTCCTCACTTTTGTATGTATTTCTCTTGATATTTTATATGTGAACAAGTTGATGATGAATATATGGTGAAAAACCTTGTTTTTATGGTTTATATTTGTGTTGGATCATTATTGAGAGATACGTTTCAACTATTGACCTAGCTTTTTCATCCTTCAATAAACAAAGTTTTGAGAAAGTTTTGTGAGTTGGTATTCCCTAATATCAATCGTTTAATATTATCATATTGATAGTTAGGTTGAGAGATCATCTAAAGATCAATATGATAAAACTTACAATTTGTTTTAGACATGAAACACCTTGCGAGGATATGTGATTATATTTATTGTTAATAAGTTCACATCTTGACATACTTTTAAAAATCATTTCAAAACCTAAACTCTTTTTTCGTTGCTTATAACTTTTTATGCGATCGTTACGTTATGAAACCAAAACAAACATCTTTTATGTCCTATGTCTAAAATAATTCCAACTGTAGAACGATGGTAATATCAACCAATCCCTGCGGATATGATAACAAAAACCCACACTAATATTGTTGTTTGATATTGCAAGCATTGCAATAGTTGATAAGTTTTAAAAAAAAATTTACCTCGGTTCCTTTTTCTTGTGCTTCTTAATTTGTTTGGTTAAGTTTTGCAGACTTTGTTTATGCGAGGTAAGTTACCTGCAGATGAACTTCTTTTTGATCCTGAGATTGAGAGAACTGCGCGTAAGTTGAATAGCAAAACTAAACGAAGGAGGCAACTTGCCAAGGAAAGACGAGAAAGAAAAGAAAGTTCTACTTCTACACTAACACCACCACCGAACATGGCAGATCCACCACCACCACCACCCCCTGCTTCAACACCATGTACCAACAGTCCAAGGCACAATGCTCAGTTTATACACAATGCCCACAACGGGAGGCATTCGAAGATGAAAAAGGAAATTCTTGTGCTTCTATACCAAAATCCTTTTACCGATATGGATCATGAGGATCCGTTCACATATCTCATCAAATTCTATGAGATTGCGGGTGCAATAGGAGTGTCGAAAGCTAAAGAAAAATCGTTGTTTAAGAGACTATTTCTGCATTCCTTAATTGGGAAGACAAATAAATTGTTTCTTGATCAATCCACTTTGGTGATGACGGACTGGAATGTGTTGGAAGAAAAGTTCCTTGAACGATTTTTCCACACAATCAATTCATGAAAGAAAAAATGGTAATTTTAGTATTTGCTTAAGGAGGAAATGAATCTCTCAATGAAGCTTGGGAGAGGTTCAAATCCATGTTACGAAAATGAAAAGGCCATGGTTTTGATGAATTAACAAAAGTGCACATCTTTAGAAATGAGCTCCAATCGGTTCATAAAACTTTGTTAGAATTACTACGGGTGGATCGTTAATGGCAAAGAGTGCAAAAGATGCGGTAGCCATCATCAATAGGATGAAATTGAATGATCACTAAGAAAATCATAATCGTGGTACACCTCAACAAAAACCGGGAATGATATAGTTAAGAATAAATAATGTTATTCTTGCGCAAAACAAATTACTTTCACACGAAGCGGAGTTGTTGAAGCAACAAATGTCAAAGCTTCCACAACAAATTAAAGAAATGCAAGAGATTTTCAATAACAAACAAGTGACGAGTTATGAGCTTTGTAAAGGAGCTCACCCTACCGGGTATTGTCCTTTGGTTGTGGAAGATGTAAATTATGTGGGAAATCAAAACCAAGGGTATCAACCTCGACCACCTTACCAACAAGGCAATCAAGGTTACCAACAAAGAGGGAATCAAGGTTATCAATAACAATGGAGGCCTTAAGATGCGAAAACTTCTAATCGTCAAAAACAATATCAAAACTACACTCAACCTCCACAAGCTCCAAGTGGAAATTCAAAGTTGGAAGACATATTCACCCAATTTATGCAAATGTCAATTTCTAACCAAAAGAACACTGATCCTTCTATTCGGAATCTTGATACTCAAATAGGGCAATTGTCTAAGCAATTAGCCGAACAAACCAATGAGCTGTTTCCTGCTAACACTCAAGTCAATCCTAAGGAGCATTACAAAACTATATTTACTAGAAGTGGTAGGGAAATTGATATGGGCATAGGTGAGGAAGTTGTGGAAAGATAAAGAGTAGTTGAAAAAGAAAAAGAGATTGATGAGAAAGAAGTAGAAAAAAATGTTGAGGGAGAATTAGTTGAAAAAGAAAAGAAAAAGAGAGAAGGGAAAAAAAGAGTAGGAAAGGGAAGGAAAAAGAGAATACTATTTCGATCAAAGAGTTACCATATCCTATTACTCCTACTAAAAAAGAAAATAAAAGGCACTATGTGAGATTTTTGGATATATTTAGTCGATTGCAAATAACTGCTCCATTTTCCAAAGCTCTCGAGATAATGCATAAGTATGCCAAGTTCATGAATGATATACTTACAAAAAAAAAGGTATACAGACAAAGAAACCATTGCGCTTAATGCAAACTGTAGCACTGTTTTTCAAAGTATTCTTCCGTGGAAGGAAGGTGATCCAGGGAGAGTAGCTTTGCATATCACTATAAGTACTGATTTTAAATGTAAAGCTTTGGTCGACATGGGTGCTAGCATGATTTGATTATGTTGTCCATGGTAAAAAGGCTTAAAAACATGGAAATGAAATCAACTAGAATGAATTTGTAACTTGCCGACAAGTCAAAGACCCGTCCTCGTGGCGTTGTAGAAGACATGTTGCTAAAAATAGGCAAATTTTTATTTCCGGTTGATTTTGTAGTCATGGATATAGAAGAAGACGAGGATACTCTGATCATCCTTACGAGGCCCTTCATGAAGACCGCAAAAATGTTTGTCGATATTAATGAAGGCATCATGAAGGTGCGCACTAGTGAGGAAGAAGTGTGTTACACACTTTTCAAAGGAATGTTATGTTCAAGTCTCTTGGAGGATAGACATCACAAGAAAAAAGAAGATGCAATAGTTGCATTAAGAAAAAAGAAGGATGAAGATGCTAAAGGGACAATGACGAAGTCGTGTTGGGACTTTTAATTCTTGAAGAAAATTGGAAGAAAAATGGGTCATGAAAATGGATGAGGATGGTTGCGTTGAGATGTTTGGTCTGGTTGCTTTCAGTGCTTTTCTTGCGCTCTTTAAGGTCACATTGGACCATCGAGCTCAAACGACATTAAACAAAGCGCTAGTTGGGAGGCACCCCAATATTGTAAGTATTTCTGCATTTTTACTGCTTTTATAGTGTAATTTTGTTTAGGAAAGGTTATGGTAGAATGTGCTGAAAAGAAAAAAAAATCAAAAATTTGTCATGTTCGCTAGGCGAACCTGGAGCAAACGTTCGCTAGAAAGTTTGCAAAGCGAACAGAGCGAGACAGAAACTTAAGCAGTTATCTGCCATATTGCTTAAGTAAGTTTTTGGGTGGGCCAAAGTTGCGTAGGCCCAAAACCCCCCATTTTATTTTCTAATTTTGTGGGGAAAGACTTTCCCCATTCTATTTTTTCCCAACCTTGCACTTATCTCTCTCACTCTCTCACTCTCTCTCTCTCTCTCTCTCTATCACACACACACACACACACACACACACACACACACACACACACACACACACACACACACACACACAAAGCAACACACACACACACACACACACACAAAGCAACACACATATATATCTTGCTCCATTGTAACCGTAGAAGGTTCCAAGTTTCTTTCTTACTTTTCCCAATTAGTCATCTCAGCACATTCAGGTTTGGGTTCCTTATTCTTTCATATGTTCTTGTTAGCAACATGTTGTTAGGGTTGGTTTATGAAATTGATAGAACTTTCACCTAGGTTATTTGACTTTATGCATGTTCTATATATTTTTATTTATCTTACTTTGCATGTGGGTTATGAACAAAAGGTTTGAAGTTGAGTTGTTTAGGTTATAGTTGAACTGACGTGGAATGAAATCTTGCAAAAACTTTAACTTTGACTTGAAAATTTGTGTGGTTGATGCTATTACTAGATACTTGTTATGTTCCATGATTTGAAATGGCAAAAAATAGGATTTCGGCTCCGTGTCTAAATTTTGTTGTTGTAGGAAGAACTTGCAAAATTGGAATTCGCAGGGTTCGCTTTGAGTTTGCACTGCGAACCTGGGGCGAGTATTCGCCATGGCTTCGCTAGGCGACCTTTCGGGCGAACAAGACAAAATTTTAAAAATCTTTTTGGTGATGAGATTCGAGTTTTGATTCTTTGTGCTTTTCTTCCTCACTAATATATCTTGTGTTTGGATAACTGATTTTATTTTGTGAATATGCATATGGTACCTTCAAAGGCAGTTCCATCAAAGAAAAAAAAGGTCAGAAGTTCATCTCGTCCACAGACAATCCAATATGATACATACAGGTTTAGAGGAACTAAGTAAGTTATTCGTTATCTGGCTCTAAAGAAGAGGAACATTTTACCAGAAAAGAGATTCAACCTCAACCCCCAAGGTTCCTACCGGGCGGTAGCGAGAACCCTTCATAGCAAAAAGTGGGATAAGTTGATAGCGCTTTGTGATAGTTACAACATAGAGCTCATAAGGGATTTCTACTCCAATGCACTTCTAGATGACGATGAGGCATTTACTTGGACTACTATAGTTTGTGGAAGAGCGGTGAAATTTGACCGTGACAATATTAATACTGTTTTAGGTGCACCTTTATCCTTGGGGGAGGATGAAATTGATGAGTATCATCGAACTTTGAGGCCTCATAGAGACACGGATGTCATTTCTAGTTCATTATTAATTGAGGGCAAGTCGGCGGAGTTGAACCCGTCTAGAGTTGCTAGAAGGTACCATATAAAGGACATGCGACCTTTAGCTCAGTTGGTGCTACTCTTGGTATTGACTAACATCAAGCCAAAGTCGCGCACCTCTACAGTGACAATTTTGGTTACTCACTTGGTTCACAGTATTTTGACTAATGTGCAGATTGATGTAGCAAGAATCATTGTTGATGAGATGCGTGTTGTTATGGAGAGCAGACTTGGATCAAGGTCACGGAAAAATTGTCCCTTGGTCTTTCCATGTCTGATTATGGTGTTGTATGTGTATGCGTGGGTTAAGTTACCCTCCCGTCGTTAGGTGACAATTTTGGCTGCTATCAATGATAGGTATGTGGACAAGTTTTGCTGGCCAAAGGGATTGAGAAGAGGACATACCTCTAGTGTTGATGTTGGTGCTGGTACTGATGCTGGTGGTGCTTCTAGTTCCAGAGTTGTAGGCTCCCAGAACTTTGACCTGTTTCATAGGGAGATATGTAACTACAACTGGGAGTGGATGGAGGAAACTACAGCTGCAGTACAGGGAGCCCTCTGTGGAGCATTCTATGATGACTAGGTAATAGTTCCTAGCACATGCTGCTTTGCCTGAGGCCAGGACATAGTTTAGAAAGGGGGCAGATGTAGGTGATCCTGAGGACACTGAGGAGGCTAGAGATGATGATGAGGCTGATTCTGAGGTTGGTTATATGGAGGTTTCTGGTTCAAAGGAGGATACTGAGTCCGAAGAGGACTAGTTTTTGTTGTTGACATTTTGAGCATGATCTTATGCGACTTCCTTTAGTTCTACAAAGTGAAGTTTTCAGTTAGCATTAGATCATTGCTACTTATATTTATGTTTATTGTATTTCCTTTTGTTTTACTCTCGTTGGATTATTTTGGATCATGTTGTTGTATGTACCACTTTTGTGTACTAATACTTTTGTTGGTGTTTTTACACCATTAACATTATAATGTTATTTGCAGTTGAATTCACCAGTTTACGAATGTTCAACTTTCATTTTCTTTACTTTTATTTTTTTTATGTTGTTTAAGAGTTGAATTCTTCAGTTTACTAATGTTCAACTCTTATAGTTTTATTGTTGATATGCTTATTTGTGTTTATTATTGATATGCTTGTTTGGAATTTAATTTTTCCATTTTTTCGGTGTGAAATATGAGAACTTCTAGATTGGTTTCTATTTGCTAAAAGTATCCAATGAAGATTCTCCCAAGTTTGGATGGTGATGATAGTATTTGATCATGTAAATATTGACAAGGTACATGGTTGCCTCTTCCTAGGATGCTAGAATGTTTAAGAATTCCTTTCTTTGTGCAAACGTAATTTTGTTTCTTGTTGCAACTTTGTTTGAATGCTCGTATAACTTAGGTTCAAACCCATAAATTGTGAGAAACCACCATTGTTTACTAAATACATAGGATAACTGATAAATTTTATTGAATACATTTGATTCATGCTTAATCTTGTGATTATTTTGATATTGTGGAAGCATTAGAAATGATCAAGATATTTGTCGATATTGAGCACAACCATATCCCAACAAGTAACGTACCCGTGAGTAGTGAGAATTTGCTAACCACGTTGAGCTTAATAGTTAGATCATAGTTTAGTGATGAACTTGGTATTGGTATATAATGATAAAGATAGTTCACCATTACTTTGTGTAGGATTCTATTTTTTTTCTTGAACCTTTGAAATTATACTAAATTGTCTTCCTTGCCTCAAAAAGCAAGGAACATTCACTTAAGATTTGGTAAAAATCAAAGTTGGGTAGAGTGAAAGAAAATGGTAGGTGTCATACCCCAAATTTTACCCTTAGATTCTTTGATCTTTTGCATATCATTTCAGGTTAATCATTCATATTGCATAGCTAACCATGTGTTAAGACTCTTTGTTTGTTTTGTTTTACTGTGTGAATCAGGGTTTGTTTCAGAAGGTTCAATGGACCGATGAGCCTGTGTTTGGATGGATCATCAACCAGTTAAATTCTCATACTCTCAAGAGACCTCTCTTCCTCAATAATCCAGTTCTTTGAGGCTGAGGTTTTGCAAGGCTGAGTCAGAAATCTAAAAGCAAGGTTATTAGGTCATCATTTCATTAGTGTGCACTCAAGGCGAATTTTAGGGTTTTCCCACCCTTGGTGTTCATGATTAGTAAGTGCCATGCAGTTAAGTCTCTCGAGGCTAGTAGGTTTAATATGCATGCAAGTACTGTTTAGGTGGTTAGGGTTTCAGTATTGGTATGAGGGTTCGTCAGGTTGTTGTCCAATCAAGATCGTTTCAAGATGGGTCCCAGTATGTGTTGTTGTTTAGGATTTGTGGTGGTCAAGTGCATTTGTGGAGTTATTAAGTGTTGTGGAGGCGTGTTATAAAACCCATATTCATCCCGTAACTATTCTATCCATTTTTTCTATTCTTGTTTTCAATACAGTTATCCATTTTATTTTAATCCAATTTTTAATCACCTTTTTCCTATATCCATATTTTTCCAATTTACCCATTCCATAAATCAATATCCAATTCAATTATTTATTGTCTATGTTTATCCAAATTCTTCTTGCAATCCACTTCCAAACTTTTTACTCTTTATATCCAATTCAAATACCTATTATTCATAATTCATATCCAATATTCATTTAGATTCAATTTTCCAAAATATCTATTTAAATCATTTTATTTATAGTCCATTACATCAAACTAACTCATGCCCATAAAATTTACTTCCAATTTTCATATAAAGCCCATCCATCAATTTTTTTTACACAAACTCACTTCCTTTTCTTCATTACAACCAAAAATACAAAAAAATAATTTATTTTTAGGACCATTAACAAATTGTTATTACAATACAAAAAAATTGGGGAAGTCAAACTTGACTTTCCACTCTCCAAAGAGAACACACCTATGCTCCTAAACAAAAACAGAACCTGCTCCACAAGCGCCCAAACTTAAGCATCTCTGAACCTACGGAAAAACGTATTCTGCACTGAACATACATTGTTGCCACAACATGCCAACACCAGCAAAAACCAAGAACCCTGCAGACCGTACCATGAATTCACACCCACAGTTCTGTTAAACATCATGCTCATAATCTCCACACATAATTCCAAAGTCCTGCGCTGCCTGCTATCAATAAACCGTACTGCTACCATACACAACTAAAAACTTCAGTGCTTCATCAAGACCAAAATAATGAAACCTATCTTTTGAAAACAACTAGTCACAACAACAGGACAAGAGGAATTCCTTATACATCTTGATGGATTTGAAAATTAAATGGGGAGAAAGATTCTGAAAAGAGGGGAGGGAAAACTGAAAGAACCTGAGAAATCCCTAAACATCTTCATCTTCTCCCACTCTTGAATTCAAGCAACCTCACTGTCCCGCTCCCGACACCTTCAGAATCTTCCATACAACCTACAAACATCATCCCTTCATCCCTTCGAAATAAAAGAACCACCACCTAACGCAACAATATATCAACCACACCTAAATCAAACAAACCCAGAATTGGAAGAATAAGAGAGAGTGGAATAAATTGAAGCCAAGAACGAAATAAACCGTGATCAAAGCAAAACGGAAATCGAGCAGAGAGAGATTCGGAAACAGGGAAGAATAGAGATTAAGCTTTGAAACTGAAACAAAGTATGAACCAAAACGAATCTGGATCTTGAGCAAAAGCAAGCACGAACAAGAAATCTCGAAGGAGGTCGTGCAGAGAAGAAGGTTGCATTTGTACCTCATTTTTCTTGGGTTTTAAATCGACCTTTTTTTTTTATTTTGAAATTCATCGTTGTTGTTGTTTGACTGAATGAACAGTTTGTGATTTTTTTATTAAAAAAAGGTGGAAACTGTTCATTGGCTTTTCCCCTTTTTCATTACCTTATACGATGTGTGTGTTAGGATTCAAGAATCATCTTTTGGGTTGTTGTATATTAAATTGTGTGGTAGCCTATGCATCTTCGGCTTGCTGAAGTTTGACCTTGGGTGGCTGGGCTTAAGTCCCGTTTTGGCTTCATATCACCACCCTTATGTTAATCACACCCTACCTTGTTGTGCTGGTGTTGGATTCAAAGCCCATTTGAAATTTCTACACACACACCCTCTTTTTTTTAGACCCCTCTTTTCATTTTGTTAGTTTTTGTTAGTTTTTAGTTTTATTTTAGGACTATAGATCAATCTAATTTAAAATTAGTCTTAGATTTTTAAATTAGAAATTTGTTTAATTAGTTATTATTTTTTAAATAGGATTTAGTTAATTAGTTTCTAATTAAATTTTAATTTAATTTGTTAAATTAGTTTCTTATTAGATTCTTAGGTTAATATTGTCAATCTTTGATTATTCCATGTTGTTCAAATTTGAATTTGATTATTTTTTTATGATATCTTTGAAGTTTTTGGTGCTAATTTTGAATTAGGTGTTTGATCAATCATTGTTGCCTTTAATTTGACTTGGTTCTTGATAAATTATTGATTAATTTTTGCCTTATTGATTGATTTATTCTTGATGCTTGTTTTCTTGACCATGAGTCGTTAATGATTGTTTGGTGTTCTCTTGTTCATTCATGACTGCTATCACTCATGCTTAAAGCTTCATACTTGCTCCTAATTATTGCATCCAATATAATTCCAAAGGAAAGGATCCCCTTGTTGACTGCCACATCATACTTAGCCTAACCTTAAGTCCTTACCCTTCATCCTAGGCTTAGGATTAAAGTTATCATACTCTGTGTAGGTTGTTCTGCCGTGGACATCTACGTTCTCGTTTAACCTAGCCTTAGGTTTAGAACTGCCACACTCTATGTAGGTGTCTCACCGTAAACATTTACTTTTCCCTTTGGAACCTTGATCATAGTCAAGAGTTCCTTACCCCTATTGAGGGGAACTACAGATGCTCTGATTCCATTCTCGTCAGGATACGTAGGCACGAGATGTGATGTCTTGGCGAACATACTTTGTATATACCTTAGAGCTTTTCCCTTAGCAAGCACACTTTAGCATAACACAAATACTAACAAGAGGTTCTTGTAGAGTACTACAGATACTTAGGATGCTAACACATTCCCTAGGTATAACTAACCCCCGAATCTTAGATCTCTTAGTTGTGTTGTTACATAACGCACTTAGGATTTTCTTCGATCTTTACCCTTTCTTTTGGATAAATCAAAGCTCGGTGGTGAACTTCATGGTTTGAAATTCAAGTTAACTAATAGCTTGATATGCGATTCTCACCGCGACTGTAGGTTACTCAAAATAATTGAAAATTTTTAAGCAAGCATGAAAAGAAAATGTGAATATGAATGTGAAACATAAAAGAAAAAGAATGCTTGTTTGAAATAAAAAATATAGATAAGAAATAATGTGCAAAAAGGAAGTTTGAAAAAGGTGAGCAATAGAGAAAATAAAGTTTTGGATGGAGTTGTAATGTGTACATAGCCTTGTGTAATGAATGCTTCTTTTGCACTGACAACTTTGAATCCATGGCCTTATAAATGTCCCTTTGTTGTGAAACTTGGCCAAGTTACAACCCTTCAAGTCCTTAAATGATCATTTTGCTTCCATAATTTCTTTGATGATTATTTAGATGAATGTGTGAATTAGTTTGTATTTGCATCATTTGTCAGGTGAGTGATTTACCGCACAGTTGTAAGTGCGTATTTCCTTCAATTCTTATTTGAAGAGGAGTGTTAGAGTGATTCGAGCATGATAATTTAGTTGTTACTTGAAGCATTGTATGAAATTTGTTTAAGAACTAAATTCTTTTGCATTGTTAGATTCTAGGAAGTTGTAATCATTGCTTGTGTATATTTGTTGTTTATTTGAGTCATAAATCTATTCTTGGTTGAACTAAATGATTAAGCAAATCCTCTTGTTTTTAATGAGAGACATACTTTGTTTGAGAACAAGCAAAGATCTAGTTAGGGAGAATTTGTTAGATGCCAATCTTAATTTAAATTGATCATTTATTATTGGTATTTTTCAACTCTTTTGTGTTATTTTGTTGGATTTACTACATGAAAGCATGTTATTCTTCAATTGTATAAAAATGTTTTTGGTCCCTTTGATTTGTGTGTTATTGTGCAGAATTAGGCATGAAATCACCAAAGTGTGAGACACAAGAAAATGGAAAAGAAGGCCAAAGGAAGAGAAGAATATCAATAAGTTCGCTAGGCGAACTTACCAGCAAATGTTCACTTTGCGAACTCCTAGCGAAGTCCCGACGAATGCTCCTAGACTTGAGGTAGTAGAAAAAGGGTTGTAAGTTCTTTGGGAAAACAAGTCAGGGAATGTTCGCGTCAGCGAAGAGCCAGCGAACCATCCCAAACTTGAGGCAGTAACTAAAGGACCATAAGTTCGTTGTGCAAACTTGTAGGCAAGGTAGTTCGCAATGCAAAGAATTCTTCGCACGGTGAACTTCAGATATTTTTCAAGGGCGATTTAAATGTTCAGAGGCACTTTAGGTGCCTAAGTTGGGGTTCGCTAGGTAAAGAATCAGTTTGCAGGGGGAAATTGATAGATTCTAAATGTACTACATAAGTACTTTTCGTCATTTTTGGGGATCATAACCCACTTTTAGACACCACAACCTGATTTTCTGAGATTTCTTCACCAAATCTTGATATTTTACAAATAGAAGTTGAACTCGCATTCGAGTTCGATTCTTCGACGTGGATATTTATTCATCTCCTTCTGAAACTTGTAAAGCAAGATACCATGGTTATAGGTAGCTAATCACTTTTTTTTGTCAAGATTAGTGGTAGATAATTCTCACTCTAGTATGTATTTCTCTTGATATTTTGTATGTGAACAAGTTTATGATGAATATATGGTGAAAACCTTGTTTTTATGGTTTATATTTGTGTTGAATCATTATTGAGAGATATGTTTCAACTATTGACCTAACTTTTTCATCTTTCAACAAACAAAGTTTAGAGATAATTTTGTGAGTTGATATTCACTAATATCAATCGTTTAATGTTATCATATTGATAGTTAGGTTGAGAGATCATCTAAGCATCAATAGAATAAAACTCACAATTTGTTTTAGAGATGAAACATCTTGAGAGGATATGTAATTATATTTATTGTTAATAAGTTCACATGCTTGATTAAGAAGATACGTAAGAAATGGATTATCGAGCCCTAATCTTAACATGCTTTTAACAACTGTTTCAAAACCAAAACTTTTTTACCGTTACTTATAACTTTTTATGCGATCGTTACGTTACGAAATCAAAACAAAAATCTTTTATGTCTATGTTTAAAACAATTCCAACTGTAGAAAGACGGTAATATCAACCAATCCCTGCAGATACGATAACAAAAACCCACACTAATATTATTTCAACAAAAATCGAGGGGATAACTATAATTTTAGATATTGACCATTGTCCTTAAACAAATCTTTTTTGTCCATTTCATGATTACCAACGTTTAAGACACTGCCATTAGTGATCCGCGTGAAACCTAAAAAAAATTCTATTACCAAAGCCTTATGTTATCTATAATTGATACATAAAAGACATGAAGCGCTTGAAACTATCTCCATCCTCCATTTTAACTTTTTGTCATTAGAAGTTCTCTATGATGAATTGCAATTGCAGAAAATTACCTGGGTTTAAGGTTTGTGTTTTTAAATATTCATTTGAGCATAAAATCATTAATTTTTCTTACCCTTTTTTTTCTAACTTTTTTTTATATTATAAATAAATACTTGCAAGGTGAAACATTTGATCTTTCCCAAATATCAAGGAGTCCAAGATCCAACATATAATTTTTAAGGATAAATAAACTTTTATTTTAATATTCTGTTTAAGCAATATAATATTCTGGGTAAACATTATAGTTTGTAAATAAATTATTTTTATTTATTTTCTGTGTAAATAATGTAACGAATTTCAATTAAAAAAACAATATATCTTACCCCTCAATTTTATTGTAAACTGATATGTATGAGGCGCTAGTTTTGAAAATAATAAAAATGCAGATGTTGAGGTTCGAACCCATGTAAAAATTACTTTACCCCTCAATGCTTAAAAACCCGAGGTGATAAGTCGTTACTTTTCATGGCCCCCTTCGTTACCTCGCTACTGCAGCCGAGGTAAAAATGCATTTCGCGTCCGACGTTAAAAGCATTTTTTATAGTAGTGGCCCAACTTCTAGAAAATGTAGGAGTAAAGGCGGATAAAGCACTCTTCAATCTTGTAGCATATCCTTTTCTCATCCAGAATTGGAAAAATACCCCGGTATGAGGAAACCCCTATTTCTAAAGAATCGGTCAGTATTTCTTCTCCCTTGAACGAAAATATACTCAACCTAAGAGTAATATTCTGTCATTATCACTATCGTCAAACTGATTCGGTAAGTGAAGATCTAAGTTCACAAAATGGAACAAATTAATACGACGATGATGGACGGATAGGTAACGACAACGGAAAAGAGGAAAACTGGAGAACAATGTCTATCTTTTGTAAGAAGGGCTAACAGAAGGATTGACAGTTTATATCGAACATCGGGAGAAAATTCGAGTGTAACCAATATAATGTCTCATCAATCCAAACGATGGAAAAAGATACTTAAGTACCCTAGGTAGGGAAATCGATCTCTAACCTACATGCTTAGAGCGACATGTTGACAAGGAGAATTGAAAACGAATCAGTGACAAGAAAGCATTAAATGCGTTTGTCCACTACTTCTTCTGTGACAGACTCTAAACGTTTCAATTTTGGAACAACAAAGATGAATCCTCAGAAAGCGGACCCTAGTCACTAATGAATCCCAAGTATCCAAGGTGTCCGATAAGTCTTGGGGGCAACAGTTCTTGGCCGGTCAAAAGGCCTAAAATAGGAAAGCCCGTATTAGTTCACTCTACTCAGTCCAAGGTATAAATATCCTTCCACATCAATTTCAATTACATTCTTTGATCTCATTTTTTTACTACGCTCATCTTAAATCTTGAACTAATTTGACCGTTTGAGTCCTAACCATACAGATTCACTTTGCCCCACCGTAAAGAAGATCAACACCACCATTCAAAATCATTAGTTCTTCAACTGTATTCATTTTTATTCTTGAACGAAACAACTATAATCAGAACTAGAAAGACCAAAATTATTCCACTCAACTTGATCATTATTGATAGTCCTATATTATAAGTCTTATGTCCTAATTCTTCCTTTACAAATATCTTAATCAATCTAAAAATCCTTCCACTCACATTGATCATTATCTTAAATGATTAATGAATTTAGCAAATTTGATATTTGTAAACGGTCCTCAACAGAACCATTCTTTTAATTACTCTTATAAAACTGTGCACTTGCGGTCTATAAATTTTTTGACATGGTTGACATGTGTTTGTAAGAAATCGAATTTTTCAAATTCACCATTAGACTAAAAAAAAATGTGCCACTTTTGACTTTGTTTTCATTTTTTTATCACTTTGCTACAAATTATGTTTAAATAGTCTTGTTACTAATCATGTGGTAAAAGAATGATCATGAATAAGAAAAATTCATATTTTCTTCTATAAAAAAACATTCTATAATCAATTGAGAGAAAATAATGGAGATACTTTATACCTTTTAGATCTTCATTCACACCTTGGATCAACAATTTTATATCATAATGTTTTCTATCAAACACTTTCATTCAAATAACACACAATAATGTATTCCATTTATCATATGCAGAGATTTATGATTCAAGCTTTTCGCTATATTTTACACAAGACAACCAAACACAAACCAACCACAATTCTCACAACCTTTCAACAAAATCAAACATCATTTCAATCTACTAAAGAGATCCAATATCAAACATGATTTCAATCTACTAAAGAGATGACAATATTATATATTTTTTGTAGAAAAGAAAACACACTTGCTTCTTGTATTTATTATATGTGTACTCATACACACAATTAAACATATAAGTTCCAATATCTCTGCTTCAAGCTCTTTTATATGTCACACTTCATTTGCAGTTGCAAGGGTCACATGTGCAGTTATCTCCACACTTGCAGCCACCGTCCTCAGCTGTGACACTCATTTCAGCACCATCAAAGTGGATCTTCGCCGGAGCGACGCCGAGAATCACGCTTTCGGTGGTTTCCTTTTCGGAGTAGCTCAATCCACTAGACCTCTTGTTGCATCTGTCAAGCAAAATAAATCAATTATAAACATGGTTGTCAAAATCAAGGTGTTCTGCGAAAACGGCAGCAACAAAACGTTATCAGAAGGTATCGATAATCATCTATATGATTAAATATAAACAAACAAATAATTGTAATAAAAAATTACATAAACAACAACAAGAATTAAGGTGGTGGATCCTTACTTGCAGCTATCACCACAGTTGCAACTGCTTCCACAACCACAGCCAGACATATTTTCAGAAACTAAGATTTTTCGCAAACAACAATTGATATAAATTGCTTGGTTGCTGTTCTCTTCACTAAATTGATGTATTTTATTGATGTTGCGTGCCCCAATTTATAAGATGGGAGAGAATAATTGGCGAAATCTCGACCGTCCACGTGTTGAAATCTTGTGTTGCTTGGGCCCACAAGCCTGCCCTTGGATTATTTCCACGTAGATATCGTTTTCATCACACGTCTTATTGTGGTGTGCAAATTGCAATGGGGAGAAAATTGTTGCATGCTTAATCTAATCTAAGTCAAATGTAGGTTGATTACGTTGATTTCGTTTTAGTAAAGTTAAATCCTTCACTCCTCTATTTCTCCGCTAATGGATGATTACTTGTTTGAATTAATGATAAAATATACTTTAATATAATAATGATGGATAATGACTAAGGACTTTTTTATAGAAATTTTTAATGCGAATAATTGTTATGCACGACTGATGTAAAATATTTTTGACAATTAATTAATCACAACCATTTATAGATAATATTTTATATGTGATTAAAGAGGTTAAATAATTATAAAAATTTAACGGTTATGATTCACTGAGAATATAAAAATGCATTTTAATTAAATTTATTTTTTATTTCAAAATGATATTATTTTATAATGTCACAGGATAATTTATTTTGGATTAATTAAATCAAGTTTTGTCAACAATTATTTTATACACATTCAAACTTGAGAGTTTAAAATGAAAGTATAAATATAGTAATTATTAATTAGATTTTAGTTTGTTTTATCGTAACTTCAAATTATTAGAAAATGTTTTAGATTGATAAAGACGTAATGAAGTAGATATAATAAAAAAAATTTAAATCAAGAGTGTCTTTACCAAAGGTAGATAAATAAGTGCAATTTCATAAAAGAACACATATTATCTCACTTTCATTCTTATAAATATATATTTTCTGCATTATTGATTTTTAGAGTGCTAATCTAACAAATTCACATCTGAAAAATTTACTCCTAAACTATTCAATTCTCATTCTACCATAGAAAAGTGAAATCTTCATGGAAATTGATTTTTGATTCCCTTGAATTTTCAAGAGAATTTATAGTTTATTCAGCATTGCTCCGCAACAACTGATATTTTTCCTACTTTAATCTCTGGCCGATTTTGATTAGACATTTAGGTATATTTGACTAGCCACCCAATCTAACTCCGCCAAGATCATGACATATAATGTTCTCCATCTTGTGAGAGATTATTCGCCTCCTCCAACTTCTCACTCTGTTTTGACATCTTAGATTTCAATTCCTCCAACTATTTCCCGAAGCACGTTATAGCCCTTCCAACAGTTGCTTCGAGGTAAAACTTTTAAACAACAGTTGCTTCTAAGGCGGGGAAGACTTGCGGACATTGAACCTTTTAGGCCTAAAAATTACAAAATTGTATGTAAAAGCTCATGCCCGAAAAAAAACGGGGCTGGGTGGGGTGCGCGAACACATTAAAGAATGTGTGCATAAAAACTTAACCCGTCCCGCGAAAAAGTGTGAGCAAAACGGGCATACCCAACAGGCCAGATCCGTTTAGCCACCCTTATCTAGAGCCATCTGCTAGGGTGACATCGCTTTAATGTGTTGAGTATCTCTTAGAATCCCTGATCGTCCTTGATATCGAGAACGCTAATCACATGACTCTAGAGGTATAAGTGGAAACCATACTCCTCTCGAAAGACGTCTCCCTTGAGGATCTCCTCCACGCCACCCTCTAAGAGAAAACATTCTCGACATCGAAATAGAATTTCTTGATTAAAAAAGAAACTCGCTCTCCAAGTTCATTCTCGACAGCTTGTTCCTAAAGTATCTCAAAAACCCAACCAGACAACAATAATGACACTAAAGATCCTAAGGAACACATAAACTACTCAGACACCATGCTTGATAATCATTTACCTGGAGCGCGATGAAATGTAAACTATTCACCATGGCCTTCAATGGAGTTGCCATGACATGGTTCAAAATTTTAGCATACGGTCATATATATTAGTGGAAGGAATTATGTGATTCCTTCCCTTTCTTGTTTCCTTCATATTTTTATGACATGTTGTTGGTGCGGTGAAGCGGCTAGCAACACAAGTTTTTTGGAAGTATTTATTCGAGAAATTATTATGTCCACAGAGATTAGTGTTATTGAACTGTCGTTCGACAATTTAAATGTTATTGAGTTTGGGTTTAAAATGGTTTGGGATAAAGATACAAAAGGAAAAACATAAAACAAGAAAATAAATACATTCTTTAGAAATGAGAAAACTCGTCAGGATTTGTATTTCGTTCTATCCATCATGTACTAAAAAATATATGGATCAAATGCACGCAACCTAAATCACTTGTTAATATCATCACGTATTACTCACAATAGAGGTTATGTCTAACGCAAAGTCCAGAGATCAACTCTATCGTCTCATCAGTGATGTCTCACGCAACTCAACAACACGAAGCATTAAGAACTGATACCCACGTGAATATTAGACCTAACTCTATGTCTAAAGTTTAGAGTCTAACATGTGTTCATCTTAGATCGAGTTCGAATCGTATATGTCTATAGCAATCCAAACCCATTAAGTAAAAAAATAAAGATAACCATCGATAAAGAGTTGTAAAAGAGATTTTATACAAAGATCCATAAATATACATACAATCAAGATAAACTTAAATACAAAACCCCAACAAATTGAGGGTACAAAGAGAAGATAGAAGAAGAACACGAATCTTGCGGTTTGTCAACTCCGATTGAAGTGGATTCGACTCTGGATCATTAAAATATACACTCCATGTGTTGTTTCTAAGCTAAATCTACTAAAAAAAATGAAGGTTTGATGAATTGGGAACAAATACCCCAAAACATAACCTAAAAATAATGTGTTTTTATCCCTTTTAATGTTTTTCTGCCCAGACTAATTCGCCCGGCGAAGTAACGGTTCACACGGCGAGCAAAGGAGGTATTTTCTACTACTTCTGGAACTTCTAGCTCGCGTCTAACTCGTGGCGAGAGCTGACATTAATAGAAAAATTCAGCATCTTGTTTTCTTCATAACTTTCGAACCGTAACTCCGTTTGAGGCCCGGTCGAAAGCGTCGAAAAGCTTATTCAATGCTCTATCTAACAATGACTAAATATAAATGCTTGAATACCTACAAAAATGAGATAAAATAATTAAAATCAGTAATATTTACATGAAAATACTAGTATACACCAAATATATACTTTTACAAACAAAGTGGAGTTTTATTCAAAGAATTCAATATAGATGAATCAATAAGTGCCTCAAAACTACTACTAAAAACACAATATTTTGGAACTTATCAAACTCTCCCCAACTTAAAACATTGTTTGTCCTCAAACAAAGTCAAACAACTTAAAGAAACAAAAGACAATAATCCAAGAATCATGAATCAACAGGTTTTTTAAAATGGAAAACAAATGTATGATTCAAATGAAAAACGTATAAGCAAAGTAAACACCTACCACCATCCTACAATGACAACATGAAAATGAAATAAATCCCAAGTACAAAAATCATACCAAACAATCTAAAACAACACAAGCTAAATCATGAATCACACCTAGGAAAAATTCATTGAGGGATGAAAAACACACAAAGGTGAGGATTTGACACTCATCCAAAAATCTTGCAAACAAAATACTAAATTATGCATTCATCAAAAAATTCACATTGAACATATAAAGGCAAGAATCACAGGGGATTTTCAAGGTTGTAACGTGGCTTGGTTAATAAATAAGGGGTAATTCCTAAAGCTAATCGAAACAAAAACTTGCCTAAACCTAAGAGAGTGATCAACTCACAAAAGTTCAAACACAAATTTTCAATCAAATTTCTTCTTTCATCCCAAGTGTTACACCAAACACACCTTACGTATTAGCACAACTATTTGATACTCTTTTTGTTTTTCTTTTTCAAAACTGTTCTTTTCTTTTTCTTTTTCTCTTTTTTCTTTCTTTTTCTTTTCTTTTTCACAACCGCATAGCAACCAACAACATAAGTGAGCAAACATTGTTCTCCCTAACTTGAATTCAACCAACATCAATGTGTGAATACTCCCTACTTTCTAAGGCAAGGTAAAAATTCAAACAACAACACGTGGTTGAGGGTTCAAGAAAATAAATAATCAACATCCATTCAAAAAGGTGAACTAATACTCATAGACATGCATCAAGTTCAAAAACAACATGGACATTAACAAAAAGGCTCAAAAGGGGTTAACAAAAGTTCACACACTCACAAGGTGAATTGATTATTTGATTAGGTAGTTGTGCTCAATAATCAAAATAAATGCCTTGATCATTTTTATGCTTTCATAAAATCAACACAAACAAAAGATTAAACATAATGAAATCCAGTTAAAACAAGAATTGTGGCCTCCAGCATATATGAACAATGGAAAGCTTCCTCACATTTGGGGTTAAAAAGGGAACTAAAGTGATTCAATAAAAAAACAAGTAATGTAAAAGAATGAATGACATGAAATTTGTACGAATGAAAAGTTTCATAAACATCTTATGCTATAGAAAGTGATAAACGAGTACCTGGCATGTACCAACTTCAAAACAATATCATTACCATACATCCGCAAGTTGAAATGGTAAACTTGGAAAATCACCTCAAACTTCCTCAATATACTCAAAACAAGCTCTTGGACAAACACAAAAATAACAAATTAAAACAAACTACTATAAACATACTAAAAGATCGGGTGATATTGAATTAAACAAGTCGAAAAGTGAATATTTGAGATTTTAAGAACTGGTCCAATTTCAACTTGTTTAACCAATTCACCATACTACCTATACTAATACAATAAAAACAATAAAGAAACTAAAAACAATACAACAATGCTTATTTTACGTCGTAAGCTCGACGCCTATTATTTACAAACCAACACGTTGCTTCAGAAGAGCCAAATGCTTTCTCTCCCGCCTTTTCTCTCATCTCTTCGAGCTCAAACCAGAACTACACGTCTAACCACACTTTTGGCAAACGTGAAGAGAAACAAGTATATACACTATATTTACAAGTATGCAAAACATGTAAAAATTCACAAATATGGTAAACATATACAAGTATCAATATAAACAAGTGAAAATAGACAATATATAAGATATCTATAAAACTCAAAAACAAAGAAACTATCACAATGCGATCCAATAAAAACACCAATCCCCGCAACGGCACCATTTTGCTGGTGCGGTAAACCTGCAAGCAACAAAAGTTTTTTGGAAGTATTTATCCGAGAAATTATCGTGTCCACATAGATTAGTATTATTGAAATGCCATTCGACAATTTAAATGTTAGTGAGTTTGGGTTTAAAATAGGAAATAAATACATTCTTAAGAAATGAGAAAACTCGTCAGGATTTGTATTTCGTTTTACCCATCATGTACTAAAAATATATATGGATAAAATGCACAGAACCTAAATCACTCGTCAATATTATCATGTATCATTCACAATAGAGGTTATGTCTAACGCAAAGTCGAGGGATCAACTGTATCGTATCATTAGTGATGTCTCACACAACTCAATAACACAAAGCATTAAGAACCGATACTGACGTGAATATTAAACCTAAATCTATGTCTAAAATTTAGAGTCTAATAAATGTTCATCTTAGATCAAGTTCGAATCGTATATGTCTATTGCAATCCAAACCCATTAAGTAAAAAAATCAAGATAACCATCGATAAAGAGTTATAAAAGAGATTTTATACAAAGATCCTTAATATATACATACAATCAAGATAAACTTACATATAAAATCCCAACAAATAGAGGGTACAAAGAGAAGATAGAAGAAAAACATAAATCTCATGGTTTGTCCACTCTAATTGAAGTGGATTTGACTCCAAATAGTGAAGATATACGCTCCATGTGTTGTTTCTAAGCTAAATCTACTCAAAAATGAAGGTTTGATGTATTGAGAACAAATACCCCAAAACATAACCTAAAAAAAATGTGTTTTTACCCCTTTTAATGTGTTTCTGCCCAGACTAGTTTGCTCGGTGAAGTAACGGTTTGCTCAACGAGCAAGGGCTGTATTTTTTACTGCTTCTGGAACTTCTGCCTTGCGTCTGGCTCATCCGGCGAGCTCGGGACGAGAGCTGAGAGTAATAGCAAAATTCAACATCATATTTTCTTCATAACTTTCGAACCATAACTCTGTTTGAGGTCCGGTCGGAAGCGTCGGAAAGCTTATTCAATATTCTATCTAACAATGACCAAATATCAATACTTGAATACCTACAAAAATGAGATAAAAATAATTAAACTCAATGATATTTACACAAAAATACTAGTATACAATAAATATACACTTTTACAAACAATGTGAGATTTTATTCAAAGAATTCAATACAAATGAATGGATAAGTGCCTCAGAGTTACTACTCAAAACACAGAATTTTGGCACTTATCACATGTCATGGACTTGCCAAAACCCCAAAGAGGCAGACTTAATCGAGAAGGGAAAATCTAGAGTGTCACCTCAAAAGGCAGATGAACAAGTGCAATCTCATCAAAGAACAAGTATCATCTCACTTTTACTCTCATAAACTACATATCTTTGACTTTATTGACATGGAATTTATATGCTAACTTAATAGGTCAACCCTTATTCCACCATATCAGTGACTCTTACAACAACACCCTAAACCCCAAAACTTATATATTAAGCTTTACATGAAAATATAAGGCGCCACCAATGACAAATCATTTAACAAATAAAACATTTAACAAACATACAACAAAAATATCAACGACATACAACACATGTCATCACATGCTCACCTTCACTCAGGGTATCATTGTGATATGTATCAATCTTATTTAAATTTAATAAAACAACATAACATAGACATTTAGTCTCAACTATCAACAAGTCCCAAAGGGGAAAGGGAGGAGACTTGAATTCACAAAACTTGCACTATATGGAAACATGTTGCTTGAGTTTAATAACTCAAATTATCACTAATCGAAAACCATACCAAGACATCTTTCCCCTGCCAACCCTACGTCTAGAGTTATCGACACGGGTCACAGATCCTTGTATCTACTTTGACATACGAAATGGATTCGAATTCAAGGTGTTTCCCACATGAATCATCGCTTCCCATGGGGCTTTACCCATCTCAAGGGTTGTTTCTGACTATGTGATCAAATACACAAAGCGTGATTGTATTCGACAATCACAAGGCAAACTCATTCACCTTAACCACAATCAACACAAATACCATACATGTTCCATATGATGCCTCACATCTCCACTAGACAAATACTTATCAAAGATACACACCTAGGCATCAAATGCACAACCATTGGCATCCAAGTCATCTATAAATTCCTAGTCACATTACTATTTCATCTCATTAAGTTCCATTAAGGTTTCCTCACCATTCTTACTTATTTTTAATCTTATTATCACACATTCATAATCAATTAATCATGAATAGAAAACATGCATAAGAACCATAATAATCAATATAAAGTAATATAAGACATAGTTAAACATGTACTCAAAGCAACCAAACAAAGAACAAGAGAAAATTATCCAAGTTCTGTCAGCGTCACCTAGCAACCGGAAGGCGAACTAGCTCGCTTTTAGTTTGCACTACGAACGCAAGGCGAGGGATAGGCAGTGGTAAAATGCCCCATGGTCATTGTGCAACCCCAAGGCGAGGTCTCGCTTTTTGTTTGCTAGACCACGCACGACGACCGTAGAAAAACTTGTTGCTTTCCATTCGCTGGAAGCTCCCTCTGCAAGCACGTCGATTTGTGTGCACACACCTGTAGAATCAGACAGCAACAAGGGGTTTTTACCCCTAACTCCCATACAAGTTCAAGCCACACAAAATCCAACATATAACAACCATTTTCAACATGAACAACATGAAAACAACAAGAAACATAGAATTTCCATGGCAATGGAATCAATACACATCAAAATCCCAATTGTCATACCCCAAATTTTGACCAGGCATTTTTGAACTTGCATTCATTTTTGCTTTACATAATCTATAACATAATTATGCATTTCATTGGACTCCTAAGACATGTGATCAAGGTATTTTGTGCAAGCTAGGGTTTCCTTATTGTTGTGAAGCTCTCAGTGCCATTCAGGGATAATTTAAGTTGTTCCTTCACCGTTTATGGTTGGAAGCTAGGGTTTCTTGGATCTTGATCAATGTGAATCTACTTTACCTCAAGCTGCAAGGTTTTCCTCTACCAAGATTCATCAAGGGCATGAATAGGGTTTCAGTCCCTTGTGTTTGAATTTCACAAGATATTTCAACTAAGGATTTTGTTAAGATAGGCTTTGATTCTTCTCAAGTCATCTTCATTAAGATACTTCAAGGAATTTAGGGCTACAGTGACAGTTGTGAGTCGCCATGCTCTAGGATGTTGGAATTAGGGTTTCATTAAAGTTTATTCGAGCCATGTCATGAAGTGAAACTTAGTGCAGGTTTGATGAAGGTCTTAATAGTGAAGGATTCATTTGCATGGTTCATCATTGTTTCAAGATACATAGTTCAAGTTTTCATTCAAGGCTAAAGCTATGTTCATTTGTACAACATTGGATTGTGTGTTCACTTTACTTCGGTTAGGCTATGATTTGAATAATTCCTGGGAAAACATACTGAAGACAAGTTTCGTTCATGACCATGATCTTTGGCTATCATCTATCACTTGGTGGTGCATTCATTTGGATGTGATAAAAGTACATTGGAAGTTTCCTTGTGGTTCAAACTTCATGTAGTCATAGCACTAATTGTGATTCAAGTTAGATTTTCAAGCTGCAGTTGCAAGAAGTTCAAACCATGATTCAAAATTCCTAAGCATTAATGTAAGTTATCAAACCATTTTTCAAGTTCATTTTTGGTTGTATTGGACAAATATATCATGGAGTTCACACCATGGTCAAAAGATTACGAATACAAAGGTCCAAAAGAAATGTGGAAGAAAAGTGGTCCAAATTTATTCACAAACCAATTACCAAAAAGAGTGTTATTAGGAAATTTGAAGTTCAAATCAACTACAAGTCAAGGTTTTGTTTCCAAATGCAAAATGAAAGTGCAATTCATTCAAGCATTATCATGCCATGATTATCCAAGCAACTTCTCTCAAATTCATTCAAAGTTCCAAGAGTTCAAGTATTACAAAAAAGAAACTTCATGGCATCACAAGAACTTCACATTGTTACAAGATTCCTTATTCTAAGTAACAAAAGCCTAAGCAATGCCTAAAGGATCAAACTATGTCTAATCTTCAAAGTCCTAAGTAATTTCATGCTACGGTTTCTTTCGTCTTCATGTTTCTTCAAACTAATAAACCGCGACCTTCACTTTCCCCAAAAATCTCCACGCTTCATGCTTCATCTAAGCTTCACATGCTCCATGAACAAATGAGCCTACAAAAATTCAAAGAAAACAACGTCAAATTCCATATCATTCACTTTAAAATTCAATTTAAAAATTGATTCATATTTCATTCATCATAATTCACCATTCAAAACCAAGACAATTCACGATCAATTTCAAACCATATTCATTCAAAATTCAATAACCATAACTTTTCAATTCATCACCTTCAAGAATCCATTCCAATTCAAATCATTCCAAATTCACACAAACCAATTCAAAGACCATCCTAATTTCATTAATTCCCAAAATTCACAAAAATCCATTCATAATTACAATCTAAACCATCACAAATTATATCCATTCATCCAATTCAAAATCACGGCACATTCAAATCAACAACAATGGTTTTCCAATCCACCAATTTCAAAATCATATTCATAACAAACTTCAATCACATAACACCAAATTGCAAGAGTTACAAGGCATTTCAAGAATTCAGATAGCGTGTTACAAAGAAGTACAAAGGGCCACCAAAAGTCATATTTTTGCAAGAAAACAAAATTGAACATGGCAGAAAGTACAGCAGGGAAGAGTTACACATTTCTAGCAAAACATTTTTGAACATCAGAAAGAAGCTATGGCAGCATTACAAAATTAAAGATGCTTCAGCAAATTTTCAAACAACATAAACCCTACTTCTATATTACTTAAACCGCTGCTCATCAGGTCAGAAAAGAGGCAAGATTGATAAGAACAAAGAGTTAAAAATCCTAAGCAGCAACCATACCAAAACCACATATTAGAGCCATATATTTCATTCCAAAACCACATTCACGGATCCGCAAACACATAGAAAGGCATTTTAGAGCCTAATAACAACAACAACAGTGAAAACATAGAAGAAGAAGAAGAAGAAGAAGAAGGTGGGCAGAGAGTAACAGTTGCAGAGAAAAGAAGACATTACCGGATTTTTCGTCCCTCCAATAACTTTTGGAGAGGTATGTTCTTTCTGTCAAAATTTGTTCCGCCATATTCACCATATACGTGCATCTGTTCTTCTTAAACTTGTTTGGGCTTGTTAAAGAATGAAATTTTTTCTCTGGTTGATTCATATGTGGTTGTATTTTGCTTGTTTCAAACGATGGAGGGTTGAACCATTCGTGTACGAGGGGAGGTTTTTGTTCTGCTTCATGATGTAAAAATGAGAGAGAGCGATTATTTATTGGGATGGATCGCGAGAGAGATTAGAGATTCGATTGGGAGCCTAACGATCAGAGAGTAGTGGCGAGAGAGATGCGGTTGGAGGTTTGGATTCTGTTTTCGATCGTTTTGATGGACAAGTTTTGTTTCTGCCGTTGAGAACACGTTTTGGAATATCTGCTAACCCTCATAGCATGTAAAGTCAAAAATGGTTTAGTATGGAGCAACTCGCTCCAAGTTCCTCACCTGGGTCCAACCACCCCTTTGGGCTTTGTTTTCCTATGTTGGTCCTTTGGTTTTCATGATCATCGGATTATCTTGTGACTTAATGACTATTTAGGTTTTAATTAATTATTTAATCTTAGTTTTATTTATTTATTTATTCTCATTTCTATTTAGTTCTAATCTTTTGATATTTTTTTTATCTTATCTATTAAAATATTAATTCGATCTTTAGAATAATTACTTGGTTAATTTTGAAAAAGAGTAAAAATGTTTAATAAGTTTCTATATTTAATTTGGTTAATAGTTCTTTTTCATATCGATGCTATGCGGGCTTGGTCTTGATCTTGGACCTCGTTAGAATATTAGATAATTGATGCTAGGACTTGATTTCATTATGATTAATTCTTGAGAAATTATTATTAGTTCTTGAGGATTCCTTGTTAATTTTTGCCATGATCTTGATGCATGTGCCTGGTGATTATTCTCGATGCTTAAGTTTTGTTCCATTTATTTGCTTGCTTGTGTATTCACATGTTCCCTTAGAATCTCCTAGTTCGACTTAATTTTCAATTAAGATCAAAGTATGATAGATTTTAGGTTCTTAATCCAAGTATGACAACTTTAGGGAAGAATCTCCCTACCCTCAACCATAGGTCCATTTTTGCATGCCAATGTTAGGGTAGAAGTTCCTCTCGCATCCCAACCTTAAGACCATCATCGTATGACAACATTTAGGATTCAGTCTCCCATAGATTTTCCTTTCTTGTTACATCTGAAATCTTTTCTTAATCTAAATTCAAAGGAAAAGATCATTTATGTTGACTTTATGTCATAGTTAGGTTAGTTTAGCCTACCTTACCTTCCCCTTTGGACCTTGTTAGAGTCCTTACCTTTTTTAACTTAGACTTAGGATAGAGTTTGAAATTTCTATGTAAGTGTCATTGCTATGGACATTTACCTCCCCCTTTGGGAACTTGATCACTATCAAGTGTTCCTCACCCATAGTTAGGTGAACTACGAATGCTCTGATTCCATCCTTGTTAGGATACGTAGGCACGAGATGCGATGTCTTGGTGAGCATACTTAGAAATAAACCCTTAGGTCTTCCCCCATAGAAATAATAGCAAACAATAACATAACACAAATACTAACAAGAGGTTCCTGTAGAGTATTACAGATACTTAGGGTGCTAGTACCTTCCCTTAGTATAACCAACCCCCGAACCTTAGATCTCTTAGCATTATTGCTACATTGCGCAATTAGGGTTTTTTCGATCTTTTCCCTTTCCTTTAGATAAATCAAATTTATGTGGTGAATTTCAAAGATTTGTGATTCAAGTTAATACAATAGCTTGATATCTGGTTCTCATCGCAACACCAATATTCATCAATCTATCTAACAATTCTAACCTAGAGCGTCTATCTAGAACCCACCTCAAGATGTAGATGAAGATGTTGGAATGATGAATATGAGATGATTAATGGTGAAGAATGATGGATTTCTTCTTCTTCTTCTTTGTCTTTTTTCTCTCCACTTATGTTACTATCTTTCGCTTTCCCACTTTGCTGGAATGGGAAGGAAATGAAAAGAAAAGTTACTTAGTATCACCACATGAGAGAGTTGGTAAGACAAATGGTGTCAAAATGTCCAATACTAATGTTATCAAAATGTCTCAGTTGTACCATTCAATAAAAGGTCAGAGTCGAATAATATTAATTAAATCACTCTGAGCTCACTAGTTACTCTAATTATCCCAACTGATAATTCTCATAGCACATAGGAACTCATCTGACCTTAACTAATACTATTTAGAGCACTTTATAACAAAATGGGGTATTATATACAAAGTGTTCGATAAATTGCCTTATTGTGTTTTTGTGTGTTTTGATCATTGGGAATAAGCTTTATGTATAGCTTTGCATTATATTGCTTGTGGTTGATATTTGTTAGACAATTTGTGTTCATTATCAAACGTTTGTGTACCTTTATGCATATCATAGCTTTTCAATAGAGGTTCGGTTAGACAATTTAACTCGGGTTGTTTCCACTGTGCCATAAAACTTTTGAAAATCGTGTTTTGCCAAAAGTTTGATTTTTTTTATTTTGTGATCTATTCACCCCCACCCCTCTAGATCAAAGCTTATAATCTAACAAGTGGTATCACAAGATTTGGTTAATTTTGTGCTTAAGATTTTCTCTTTAGAAGATTGGATACTGAACCTAAGGGAGCATACAATAGAGCACCAATTTTCACTGGAGAAAATTATGGCTATTAGAAAGCTTGTATGCATATTCCTGTCAACTTCGTTGACAAGAGTATATGGGACACCATCAAAAATGGTCCTAATGAAATTACCATGACCAATATTGAGGGTGTTACCGTACCTAAACCGGAAGCATAATGGAATGATATAATGATTGGAAATAGTGGTCACATGATTGGAAGGCGAAAAATATTCCTGCATCCGCTTTAGGTGTTTATGAGTATTATCGCATTTTTCATTGTGAGACCGCCAAAGTTATGTGGGATGCATTAGAAGTTTCCCATGAGGGTACAAATGAGGTCAAACAAGCTACGATCAACACATTAAATAAAGAGTTTGAGATATTTCAAATATAGGATGATGAAACCATTGTAGACATGCGAAAATGCTTCACGCATCTTATCAATCGATTGGATGCGGTAGGTAAGCCTATTTCCAATGATGCTGCTACTAAGAAGGTGTTGAGATGTTTAAATAGGGAAATAAAATCCAAGGTCACCGCTATCAAGGAGGTGAATGATCTTAATGTACTCGATCTCACGACTTTGTTTGGCAAATTGGAAGAGCATGAGCAAGAACTCTCTTGCTTGGAAAAACATGAAAAATAGTACGAAAAGAAGGTGAAGAAGGAAAAAGGTAAAGACAATGAAGTAGAGAATAATTCCATTGCTCTAAAGCTAGAATATTTTTATGAAGAAGATATGGGGTTTTATATTAAAATGTTTAATAGATATATGAGGAAACATGGAGATTAATACTCCGACAAGAACCATAGGAAACCTAGAAGGCTATCTAACTCCTCTAAGGAAGATAAGAACAAGAAGGGTAAGTCTAGAAGTGCATGCTACGATTATGGAAAATTGGGTCACTATAGGTTGGAGTGTTCCAAAATCAACAAAGACAAAGAAAAAGGTCATGATAAGATATCTAGCAAGTCTATAAGAAATTATGTCGCTTGGGAAAGCGAAATTGATTCTTTAAGTGATTAAAGCTTAATTCAAGTGTAGAATTGGCCAAGCTTTCCTACATGGCAAACAAAAAGAAGAAAAAGATTGTAAGTCACTCTAAACTTAAAACTTCTCATGACTTAGCTTTTTCTCAATTATAAGAATCTTTTGAAAATCTACAAAGACAAGCCATAGATGCTTTCAAAATATTATCTTCAAACAAAAGAATAATTTCTCACTTAGAAGCTAAAATTTTGGAAAATGCAAAGAATATGGAAGCTCTAAGGAAGTCTATGCTAGATATTCTAAAAGATACGAGTGAGGATGACGGACCTTCATGGTTTGGTTATGAAACTTGTCAAATTTGGCAAAAAGAGTCAAGGACTCTTAAAGCCAAGTTGGATAAGGATTTGAAACCTAAGGTTACTTTTTCTATAGATACTTCTAAGTATGACATGTCTTCTCATAATCCTTATAGAAGGTGTAGTTTTGTTAAAAAGTGATAAGTCCAAGCTTTTGAGATTGACATTAATTTTAGTAAAACTAACTTGACATTAAGATGTTGGACAATATGTCCTAACATGAAGAACAAGATGTTTGAAAAGATGTCATATCATGATGATTCGACATCTTTGTTTGTTACTTTGCAGTTTTGATACTGCTAATTTATTTCTAGATTTCAGAATATTATGAGAATATTTGTTTATCCTAGGTGGAGTTCAAGATTGAGGAATTAGAGATTCTGTTTGAAATTAAAGATGTCATTTTCTAAGTGTGGAGACATTTTAGGAAACTTTGGATTGAAGAAACTATTCTTGAGGAGAATAAGTTGCAGATTCTGTGTAACAGAATTGCTGCATTTTGGAAGCCCAAATTTAGTCTAGTTTATAGTTATAAATAGAATGGATTTAACGCAATCAAATTGTGTAAAATACATTGTTGCTTAGTGATTTTTAAGTTTTGTGTATTTGTGAGCCACTCTTTTATCGTGTTGATACTAGAGCTGGACTGTTTGCATTGAGTTGTAATTTCTGTCACTGTTGTGATTAAAAGGGAATTGAGAAAGGTGTCATACCTAGGAGAGTCTTAGGTAGAAATTAAGCACGAGTAGTGATTAAGTGATAATTTGTAAACTGGAGGTTTTTTAGCTTAGAATAAATACTATCTAGTGGATTTCATTCCTGGCTTGGTAGCCACTAGACGTAGGTGTTATTGTACACCAAACTGGGTTAACAATTACTGTGTGTTCGTTTACTTTCCGCAATTTTCATTATGCTCCTTCTTCTCATTGTGTTTAAAGCATAGATCAAGTGTCTTGACATCTCTTAGGACATCTAAGATTTGCGTACCAGAATTTCAAAAAAGAACAAAATAGCAAAAATGCATCTTCTCATAATTTGTATTGTCATTATTGTTACAAAAAGGGGTCATATTACTGCAAAGTGCAAGTTTAGGAAACTTTTTGTTCCTAAAGGTGATTTCCAATGGTTGCCTAAATGCAACCAAGGTTTAAATTATCTTCAAGGACCCAATAAAGATTGGGTACCTAGCACTATTTGTTGATCATTTAAGAAAAATGTCTTAGCTCTATGAAGAGAGTATGTGGTCTCGTTTATGGAGGCTCAAGGCATAACAAGGGTGACATTTCCTTATTGCTTTGACTATGTGGAAAGCAAGCTGAATTGTGTTACCAAAGAGGTTAACTTTTAGTGTTTCATTAATTGGTAAAAGTGTGTTAATTATTACTAATGTTTTCTATCTGAGAAGTGTTTGAAAGGTGTTATGTTTAATGATGTAGGTTTATCTTCAACAAGACATACTCAAGTACATCAAAATGGGATTGATCAACCTAAGATGATGAAACATGAGGAAGAGCAAGATAATCATCATGATTTAACAAGAGTGAAAGTCCAACAACAAGGATGATCATCAAGTCAATTATCTCTTGGATACATTATTAATCACACTTTCAAGTACTTGTACAAAGAGAAAAATGGTAAGAGCATTCTGGTTTCGTTATGTTTGTGGTACGATTTACATTTATTTCAACTTTCATTCGAGAGTTACTTGTGGAACTCAAGTACATCCTCCACCATTTGTACTGTGACGTAATATCGTTTAAATCCTTTCTTGTATTGTAAGTAAGTATTTATTTTACCTGTTTATTTCTCGAAGGTATATGATGTATTATGTGTATGATATTTATTATATGATTTCACTTCCAAAAATTTTAAATGTGGGCATTGTGTGTTTTCATTTTACATGTTTATAGTGGATAGATTCTAAATGTCGTTGTATTTGATCTATATATTGTACCATTTCAAGCCTACATTTACATGTTTGCATGATACTAGCTAACAAACCATGAATAATATTATATGCATGTGTCTCTCATCAATTAGTCATGCATGAGTCAATAGAGTCATCCACAATCATTCAAAATTCACAAGTGTCAAGTTTTTCAAGTTTTGGATATTATGCGTCGACACGAAAGTCATATAGGTCGACACATAAAATTAAATTTTTGAATTTGTCAAACTGCGTTCAGTATGTGTCGACACATGTATGTGCCAACTTGAGACCTTAATATGTCGACACATACGCTCACATGTCGATTCATAAGTGCAAAAAATTTAGTCATTTGTCTTCATTTTCTTCACTCTCTTGCATGCACCAAAGTTCTTAACTTCATAAACTTCATCTTGACCTTGAAAGCCATTCAATCTACATTAAATCTTTATTGATTCATCCATATCATTACTAACACTCTCATTTTCATCAAATCATTTGTGTTTTTCATCAATTTCTCGCATTCCCCTTTCAAAACCCCATTTCACCAAAATTCATCAAACGTCCAAAATTTTCACTTATTTTTGGTCCATTTTTATTTCTGTGTGTTTATGTGATTGTTTGTCTTGGTTGAGTGTGTGGACATCCATCAATCTATCACACTCATTCTCTCAAACTTTTCATCAAACACTTGGTGGGTGCACTTCATTTCAAAATTTCCATGGCTCCAAAGACAAACGTTGATGTTAAAGGAAAGGACAAAGCTACTACATCTACTATTAATGTTGAGAAAATCTTATTACATTAGTGTCAAAGAAGTATGTCAAATATTTTGAGCTAAAGCATCAAATTCAGCTTGTTGTGAAACAATATATGTGGAAGCTATTTACGATTCATTGTTTGGATATACCATATGTTGTTAAGCATGTTGAGCATCAACAGATTGACTATTTCCTACAACTTGCTTAGGATTTTAATTAAGATCTTATTCGCGTATTCTACTAAGGGCTACATGACATGTAAGGTTCTTGCTTCAAGTTTTTGATAGGTAACAAGGTTTATTAGTTTACTAATGAGTTGTATAAAACCTTATTTAGTATTACTATGGTTGACGCTGATGAGGATGAAGAGGCTGATCCGTTGGTAACTAATGCTAGCACTCATGTGATTGTTAAGATTTTGAACTATTTTGACACTGGTATGTCGAATCTCACCTATAAATCTCCTGGATCGTCTCAAGAGTTCTCTCAATGTAGCTTGACAAACATGAACTATTTTTGGGATATCAACTGTCGGGCGTAATATCTTTGCTTAGGCAAGCATGGCAGGAAGATTTACAAATCTGATGATCCTGCTGAATTTGGTGATGATGCAGATGAATCTCATATGGATGATGAGCAAACTATGGAGCTTCCTCATGATGTTTCTGAGGGAGATGCTATTATGTAAGATGCTCCTCATGGAGATGACCATGATAATAGTGTTAGTGTTGGTTGTACTGATTCTTCAGCTATCATAATGATGCTTCAGAATATGCAAATGAAGCAAGACGAGAGGTATGTGGAGGATTGTAAAAGGCGAGACTTGTTTGAAGCTACTCAAGAATAGAGGTTTTGTCTGATGTAACAACATATGTTCACTCAAGATTCTAATTGTGTGACTTTTGTTGCGTATGTGACAGAGAGTCTTTCGTCCATATGGAATTATTTGAATTCTAATCATGTTGTTATTCTAGCTAGGAATAATCACATGATTACGGCTCAAGAAGATGATTCTGGGTATTATGATCGATTTTACCGTAAGATGTGTGATTTCTTGGATTCTCACTATCAGAATGAGGGACAAGGATGGTATACGGGAGAAAGACCAATGTCGAGGGGCCGTGGAAGATGGTGAAGGTTGTGATGTAGTGATGTTGTATCATTGGGTCTTGAGTCTTGTAGTGCATTTCATTTTGAGTCTTATTTGGAGTCTTCATTCATTTTCATTTTGTTTGGTTTGTTTTTGCTTTAGTTATGTATGAATAATTTGCTAATATGTTTTAGTGGTTGTACTATGTGTTTGACTTGGATAACTATTATGAATATTGTTATGCTTACTAATCTTGTGCGTCTTTATATATGTAGTATATTATATATGAAATGTATATCTATGTGATACTACTAATAGCTTAATTGTATTTTTTGATGTTGTCAAATGGGAATAAGAATATGAAGATATGATGCACACATTAAAGGGAAACTTTTCATGTAACAAGAAACGCATCGTCTCAAATTTCAAGTTTTGCAATCATTAAAAAGGGGGAGTATGTGAGTGAATATTTATGTTTAGATATATTTTCAATGATGTCAAAACTAGGAGAAACTTTGGCATTTATGTACATTGGATGGTATCAACCGATTCTATGTGCGCATTATGCATTCTAGCATTAGGATGCATGTCAACATGCTTGGAAATGATTTAGAAAGGATTTATTGATTAAGAAAAGTTTTTAATGCATCAAAAATTGAGTTTTTGTGTGAAAAACATAGCATAGGTCGACATATACGACTTTAGGTCGACCTATAGAAGAGTTTCTTCGGTATTAGGTCGACACATAAAGTGCATAGGTCAACCTACACGCTTCAATATTGAAGCATGTAGGTTTTGTCCATGTGCTGACTTGTTTAGATCAACCTAAGACCTTTATAGGTCTACACATTACATTAATAGGTCGACCTATTGACCTAAAATCTTGAATTTTTTAATTCTTTTCATTTCCTTTTTTGCATGCCTTTTGCTCCAACTTGCATATATATATATATATATATATATATATATATATATATATATATATATATATATTATATATATATATATATATATATATATATATATATATATATATATATATATATATATATATATATATATATATATATATATATATATATATATATATATATATATATATATATATATATATATATATATATATATATATACATGATACGTGCATAATTTCTAGTAAGGTTCTAGAGTAAAACTTACATGAAACTAGGATTTCAAAGCATGCTCATCATCTTCAACCTTTATTCTATGTACACACACAATCAAACTACACATAATCATTTTTGATTGGGTGACCATCTAGATTAGAGTTGATAACGTCCAATTAGGTTATTGTACGAGAATATTGGGTTGAGTTCTTTGAGGGTTTCAAATAAGAAAATTGAGCTGGGATTTTCCTTCAAGATTATTGAGGATTTGAAGTTTGGGCAAGATTACGCAATTCGAATTCGATCAAGTGAAAGCCTTGGGACAACGGGTGCCTTGCAAGGGAGTAGCATGAGACAGTGGATCATGTGGGTAAATCTTGGGTTTCAAAAAGTGTGCGCTTGGGATTAATTTAGCCAGGTGAAAGCCATGGGACAAGGGGTGCCTTGCAAGGAAGTAGCAAGAACAGGTGAATTGAAACGACATTGTTGGTGACTTGATCAATCTTTTATCAAGGGTCTTAGAGGTGGTAGAATCAACAACAAACTTAGGGTTTGTAGGGTTAGAGTTTTTCATCTCTTGTATATACACTTTATGCAAAGTAAGTTTAACTGCAATTATCTCAATTTGAATTCAAACTGAGGGCAGATGTACCCATAGTGAGGCCGATTAGGGAACTTCCTAAACAAATCCTTGTGTCTCTCTCTTTTAATTTTGTTGTGTTAGAAAATGATTGAATTCATTATTTATTTTATTTATTCGTCTGGGAATTAATTTTTTATTACATTTGAAATAGGGTTTATTGATATAATCATAATCTGTTTGATTGTGATTTATTTTTAGATCAACAAAACAAAGCAAATTTCCAAACGATATCGATTGCACACAAAGTGTTAGATAAATTGCCTTATTGTGTTTTGTGTGTTTTGATCATTGAGAATAAGCTCTACGTATAACTTTGTATTCAAATGTTTTTTATTGATTATTGTTGGACAATTTGTGTTCATTATCATACGCTTGTGTACCTTTACGCATATTCGATATTTTTTATAGAGTTTCGGTTAGACGATTCGATTCGGGTTGTTTCGATGTGCGATTAAACTTTTCAAAACTGTTTTTGTCAAAATTTTGATTTTTTAGTTTGTGATATATTCACTCCCTCTTTTATATTAAAGCCTGTTGTATAATAAGCCTAATAAGGCAGGCTTTATTGTCGCATCTGAGCAACCTCTTGGACCATTTTTTGCAGCTTCATGAACCATTTTGGGAGACCAAGGCTTTGTCATATGACTCGCCTTCTCACCTCTCTAATTTCCTTCCTCGCCTTTATGTAAGATATCCCCCCTTGAGGCCCAGAAAAAATATAACCCTACATTATGATCAGAATATTATGTCATAACACATGACATTCTTGAAGTTACATGTCTCTAATATATTAATGAAGAGAACCCCATGTGGTTTTGTTGCTTGTCTCTTAAGCTTTATTTTGAATTTAGTTTTATATTTAAGTCTCCTCTTCAATTGGTTATCTTTTAGGATTGAGTTTTGGATTTGTATTTTAGCATTCATAATTAAAGGTGTTTATATTTGAGTATGGACATTATGCTTTAAGTCAATTAGTCAAGTTTTTTGAACAAGAACCATAATTGAGATTGATTATAGTCATGTCAAAGGTAGAATCTCAAAACATAGTTAAAAACTTGAACTTTTGACATTTTGGATGTGTGATTTGAATCATACATATACTTGATTTGAATCAAATAAGGTGGAGAGGAACAAGATTTTGTTGGAGCTTGTGAGTCAAATCGCAACGAGATCATAATTTGAATCATGCAGTTGTGAGTCAATCACAAATCCTTCTTCAGCCACTGCCAAGTTTGAGTTGAATTAGGACCATGCCCTAGCTCGAATCATGACCTGTGTGAGTTGAATCATGCATTAGTCTTGACTCGAATCACAGAAATATGAGTCTCTCTTTAAGTGTTGATCTTGTTCGACAATACTTTGTCGCTTGACTAAAATAATCAAATGCTCTTGACTCGAATCAAACATGATTTTTTTCACTTCTTTTTGTGCTTCATCTCCAACACCTATAAATCATTTTCGTCTCTCAACCTTTCATAATGTTAGAAACAAATTCTTTCATTAATGATTTGAAAACTGACAAACCATTTGTTCTTACATTTTTAAAAGGGTTTTGAATCTTTCCTGAACACTTGTAAATGATTTCTTTCATCTTCTATCTCGTTCTTTTTCCATTGTTGCATGGATTTAATCTCATATAGATAGATTTGTGATTAATTGAGGAGATTATTTTTTGGATTTAACGTTTCTTTGAAGATTTGTTTAAGACTTTAGATGCTTGCAAAATTGTATTGTGTTATGTTGTGACTGGCTGCGGGATTTCCAGTGGAAAAGAAGAACATCTTTCTCTCCAGGTTGACCTTGGTAGTGTTATATGGAAGCCTATGGATAGGTTAGGGGTTCTTTTGATCTTGAGGCATACCAACACTCAAGATACCAATGGAATTATGTGGAAATTGTCGTAGACGGGGACTTAGAAGAAGGTTGTTGGGGCTAGAAGATTCAAGAAGCGATCTCGAGTAAATATTTCACATAGATTTCAGTTTATGGAGTTGTGTACAAGTCAAGATCCAAAATAGAGTAGATTTTATAGTTCAAATCATAGTGCAAGACCAACAAGTTTTCAATGGAAAACCATTGGAGAGTGGATAAAGCACAAAGTGAGGACGAACGTGCCAAACCACTATAAATCCTAATGTACACTTCTCTCTCTCTCTCACTCACTCACTCTCTCTCTCTCTCACACACACACATTTAATTTTGTAGTTGATCGCATAATTGGGTTGTTGTTGTTATTGCTTTCTAAAATCACATGTTGATAGGTGATCGTACCTGATCATAAAGGATCAATGGCCTGCCATGCATCGTCGAATTATAGCTTCCACCGGAGTAGGGAGAAGGATGGGGGTGTATCTGCAAGGTACTCCAATGCTTAAGTAAGTAAAGGATCATAGTGGGAGAGAAAATATAGAAGTATGTGTAGAGAATAGAATATATGGCCCTCTAGTGAAAGAGGGTATTTATAGAGAGACCCCAGCGCAGGGCCAACGCTTGCTTGCATTGGGCCAGACTGCCAGGCCCAACCCAAGCAACTTCTAGGGCTCACATGGCATAGTGAAGACCAGCATGTGGTCTTCACCCTAGATCAACTGCCCCGTGATCTTCAAAAGGTGGGTTGACCAACTCTTTCAGAGGTGGATAGTTGCCTGATGACGTGTCCCCGCGTGGGGGAGTACGTGGAGAATGTGGAGAAAAGGTGTGAATCTTTCCATGAAGCGAGTCGTCTTCCCGGCATATATGGCTCGTGCCCGACATGGGAGGATTGGGCCTTATTAGGCCTTCCCAATGTAGTGTTGGTTTGAGCCTGCCCAACTGATGGGCAGGTCCTGGCCCAGTTCAGAACAGGAGCCCTCCAAGTCGTTGCTCCGAGGCAGAGGAGCGATGACTTAAGAATAATCCATGTTGAGGATAGCTAGGGAAGGTGGTACTATGCCTAGACGTTGGGGTCCGAGAGCTGTGCTCGCTGGAATATCATGTCAGGGAGGCGAAAGATGACCGAGCACCAGCCTTCTGAGCTCGAGTGAGAACGAAGGACACAGTCAATCGCGGTTGCCACGTGTCTGTTGCCTATCCTAGGGCAGATAATCCTAGGGGTACTTGATTGCCTAGGGGCGCTTCGAGTTTCGTGCTAGGTTTATAAATAGGTTGGGGCCTGCCCCTTCGTTACTTTTCGCTCTCAACTCCAACGAATGCACCTTTTTCTTGCTCCCTCACACTTACAACGTCGTGCAAATGTCGCCACCGTACCGTCCGCTGTGAAGTATGTCGTAACCCTACTCAAGCTACTGTATTAAGTAATTCCTTTCTCTCCTTTTCTTCTGTCTCTTTTATTTCCTACAACTCTTGCGGCAGACACGACGATTGTTTTGAGGAGGGTGTGGGTTTTTCGGCGATTACGGCGGGATTCCCTGACCTGGGATGAAGCCCCCGGGGTCAATTGATAGGTTTTGGATGAACACCTCGGGGACATAGGATAGGTATAGATGAATGTCCCAGAGACATAGGATAGGTATAGGTGAATGTCCTCGGGGTCGTACGCTAGGTATCGATGAATGTCGCGGGACGTATGTTAGCGCTGGACGAGTGCCCCGGGGACGCATGGCTATCGCTGAATGAATGTCTCGGGCATACGATACTAATCCATCTGGAGAGGTGGAAGTCGAGGTCGGAGGAGCCTAGGTCGTAGATGTCGTCCCGTTCGCCCTTTCACTTGAGTTGTGGTGGAAGGGTGAATTTGATCTTGAACGTCGAATTCACCAATTTCTCTGCTTTTCAGGTGACATGGCCGCGTGGATACCAGGATTTATGGAAATCGATGTAGAGCAGAACGCTCCCGCAGCCCCGCCTGTCGAGCGGCAGAATAGGACAGTCGAGGACTGGGTCGGGGAGGAGCCTCTGAGTACGCCTTCATGTTTCGTCGAGGATGACTCTGATGCTTTCACCATGATTGAGGATCGTTGCGAGGGTTCCTCTGTGAGATGGAAAGCATATAGACCACGGGCCCACCATCGCATATGCTTGAGCTATGGGAAGATGCGATTTCCCATGTATAAATTTTGCTTTCGTGAAGCCAGACTTCAGCTGCCCTTTCTCGGATTTTCAACTAGGGGTCTTCTACTGGTTGAGGCTGGCGCCTTCACAGTTGCACCCCAACGCAATTGCTTTTATCCAGACATACGAGTTCGTTTGTCGGCACCTTGAGATTGGGGCCATTCTCACCCTGTTCTTTCGGCATTTCCATCTCCAAAGGCAAACGGTTGATGGCCGACAGGGATGGGTGTCATTGATGCAGCCGGGGAGATTTTTCAAGGTGTACATGGATTTTGTACAGACTTTCAAAGATTGATTCTTTGTGGTTCGTCCCGTGTCTCATGAGGCGTGCGCCTCGTTATTCTGCCGTGAAGCCCGGGAGGTGAACATGCAAAGGGAAGAGGTCATGGTGCCGAGGGTACCTTTGAGCTGGACAGAGGAACACTTCAAAAGGGGCACGAATCATTATATCATGCAGGCAGGTACCTACCTTGGATGAGGAGGACCAGGTAGGCTATCAAAGGTTTGTGGCCTTCGTGGCCAGCTTTGCCACGGCGAAACTCGTGACGCTCGACGGTAACTTTATCCTCAACAGTCATGGGAATATCCTCCAACAGTCAAGGCTCATTAATACGAGGGCTCTGCTTGAATGTTCGTCGGACGAGGAAGCCCTGCATTTCTTAGGTAGTGGGTCATCTTTCGCCCACCCCCTTTTTGGGCTCTGTTATTCTCGTGTTCGCTAACCCCTTGTTCTTTTGTTTTGCAGGGAGTATGTCGACCATGCAGGAGCATGTGAAGCGATTGGCGGCCCCTAGGGGTGTGTCGAAGAGCAGAAAAGGGAGGGTGGCTCAGGTGCAGCAGCATCCTACTGCCGATCAAGGAGGAAGAGGTTCTTCGCCGTCACCACAAGGGAGTCAATCTCCCGTGCCGCAAGGGACTCCGAAGAGGGTGAGGGTCCATAGGCCAGAGACTGTCATCGACCTTAATGAGGGCGGCGCAGAGGAGGGGTTTTTGATTCCCCCTTTTCATCTATATCCCGGTTTCTTCCATGGGCCAGGTCTCCTGCTGTGTCGGTCACGGAGGCAAAAGCGGTTCTCGAGGCCAGTCGGGAAACGAGGAGACAAAGGCTGACCGAGGACTTGGCTGAGATGATGTGAGTCTTCTCGATTGCCTTGGCTCTAAGCAACGAGAGTTGCTCTTATGCTAATCTTTCCAAACTACTGGGGGATCTTACAGCTGCTGAGTCGAAGATGACCAAGTTGGCTGCTGAGTTGGACTTGACCAGGGAGGACAACGTCGTGCAGCGCAAGCGGAATAATGAGGCTGAGGAGAAGCTGAAGGCCGCTGGGGAGGATAGATTGAGGCTGTAGATGCTGGTCGTAGAGTCGGAGGTTGCCTTTCGTCCTACCGAGGAGGAGACTGACGAGGAAAATCTCCTGCTCTCTCGGGCTGAGATGGTGGCGAAGATTTGGGAGCTCGAACAAGATTTCTTGGGGGCTGTCGAGGTTGGCTATGCAAGCGCCGTGGAGAAGCTTAGGATAGTGAACCCAGAGGTTTCTCTCATCACCGAGGGGACATGGCCCTATCACCAGGTCGTCGATAGACAGGTGGTAGCGATAGGAACCGAGGATGATGACGACAACCCGGCTACCGAGGAGGAAGAGCGGGAGCGACAGGAGACCTCTTAGGTTTTATTTCAGTATTTTCGGGCCTGCGTGCTCATGTTGATTTTTCTGACCTGCGTGCATATTTTTTTTGACATGTATCGTCGGGCCTGCGTGCCCCTTTATTGTAATTCCTGAATAGTTGGGCTAGTGCTTGTGATTGTATAACAATATTTATTGCTTTTGCTAAGTATTTGTGTGTGCCCATTTATTTGTTTATGTATGCCTGTTTACATGGGTTCTTGTATGCTTGTTTGCACATTTATATATTTGTGGGAGTAGTAGATAGATATTACTTGTTGTGTCTGGTAGTGTAGGGAACTGGCCGGGTGACCGGGGTTGTTACCTAGCTAGTTACAAAGTGAGGCTGCAATCGTGGCCCTCTCTCTGCAGCGTGAACATCCCATCGTGAGCTGGGAATTCTGCAATCTTGGTACGGCAGCGGTGGATCTCGATTGAGGAGTCCCCGTTGGACAGAGCATTCTGCCCGCACACACAAAAGGACATGCGCTTCTTATCTCGTTGAGTTTTGGGAGACGCGTTTGTACCAGGTCGCGAGGCTGATCGTTGTGGGAAATTTTTAACTGTAGTATCTTTTGAGCTTCTCAGCATTCCATGGTCGAGCAATTTCCTCCCCGTGTAAGTTTTTGAGGTAGTAGACCTCGTATTCCGTCTTATCCCTGACACGGTAAGGGTCCTTCCAATTCGCGGCGAGCTTTCCCTCACGCGAGTCCTTCTGGTTTCTTCGCAAGACCAAATCGCCGACTTGGAACTCAAGTTTTATGACTTCGCTGTCATAGCGATGGGCAATTTTCTTCTTTAGCATGGCTTCGCAGATAGCTCCTCTTGAACGGATCTCTTGGACTAGGTCAAGCTCATCTCTGAGGGCCTCGTCGTTGGCCTCCTCCTCGAGGGGGGATTAAGCTCTTTTGGATGGCTCCCTTATTTCTACCGTGATCACCACTTCGGTCCCGTAGGTTATTCGGAAAAGGGTCTCCCCAGTGGTCGAGTGGGGCATCATTTTGTAAGCGCAGAGTACACTGTGGAGCTCCTCGACCCATCTTTTCTCGACGTCCCCGAGCCGTTGTTTTAGGCCCCGCATTATAACTCTATTTGCAGCCTCCGCCTGGCCATTCGTTTGTGGGTGCTCGATTGACGTAAAATACTGTTTTGTTCCGAGCTTGGTCACAAAGTCTTGGAAATTATTGTCAGTGAATTGCGTCCCATTGTCGGTCACGATGGCCATGGGAATGCCGAACAGAGCGAGGATGTTCCTCTTGTAGAAGCGGAGTATGTTGTGTGTCATGATTTTGTCGAGGGCCTCGACTTTGATCCATTTGGTAAAATAGTCAATGCCGACTATCAAGTACTTATTTTGAAAGGAGCCCACGGTGAATGGACTGAGGATATCCATTTCCCACCAGGCGAACGACCATGGCAAGAGAGCGACTTGAGCTCGCTCAGAGGGGCGAGGTGCATATCCCCGTGTCGCTGGCACCTATCGCACTTCTTCACATACTCCTTAGCGTCCTGCTGCATCTTCGGCCAATAGTACCCTGCTCGCAGGGCCTTCCGGGAAAGAGACCTCCCCCCAAGTGTTGTGCATTAATGCCCTCGTGGATCTCTTGCAAGATGATCAGGGCTTAGGCTTTATCAACGCATTTGAGGAGGGGAATCGAGAAGCCTCTCCGGAATAACATGTCTTCAAGTAGTACATAGAAACAAGCTCGGAGTTTGACAGTGCTGGCCTCCTTCACATCATCGGGGAGACGTCTCGTGCTAAGGTAGGTGTGTATCGGGTGTTAGAACACATATTGGTTCTTAATAATATCTCTATGTTTTGATGATAACTCTTATGAAATTTTATATTAAAGAATTATATACTCTAAAATTTGGTTAAGATTGTTTGCTGCAGATATTAAAGTGAATATCATTCTGGAAGCAAATTAGATCTAAACATGAAAAATATGCAAGGCTCTGAAGCGTCAGAAACATCTGTTAGAAGATTCTGAGCGCTGCCTACAGAAGGTTCTGAGCGCTGTCTACAGAAGGATCTGAAGCAGAAGCCAGAAGCATCTGAAGCATTGAAGAAATCTGTATGAAGAGTTTCAAGCACAGTTATTTCAGAAGACTCTGATAGTACTAACGCTGTCAATATTGAGGATCTATTCCCAAACTCTGCTCTGAACAATTACATGTTGAAAGCACATTTGCTGCAGAAGACTCTGATACAACAAACTCTGATGACCATCAGAAGACTCTGACTGCTCAAGACTCTTATGATACTTTGCTGAAACTTGTTGAAGAAGAATTCAAAATTATGTTCGTTGGTATGGCCAAACGACTCTTTCTTCTTTTATGCTAGACACAAGAACACAGACAAAAAGGATTTTTCTGTGCATTCTACTTCTAGGAAAGGTCATGTGATGTGAAGACAAAAAGGGTTCAGACCTTTTAGTACACAGCCTTCAACGTGATAGCTACTTGGACCTCTTTGCCTATAAAAGGAAGACTCCATCACTCTTCTTCAGTTGACGCAATATTGAAAGAAATTCATTACAAGCTCTTATACAAATCTTTATCTTGCTGAATTTATTTCTAGTTCTTAAATCTTAAGTGTAAAATCACAGTTGTGATATAGCTTAATTAGAAGCATTTAAACACTTGTTTTATTCTTACATTTGATTATAAAAGATCCTTAAGAAGATCCAGTTGGGATCAGTAGTTCTTACGAAGACTAAGATAAGTTGCTCTTAGTGCTTGCTATTGTAATCAATTGATTTAATAGTGGATTAAGTCCTTGTTGAGAAAGGCAAATCACTCTTGATAGAGTGGACTGGAGTAGTTGAGTTCAACGAACCAGGATAAAAATCCTTGTGTGTTTTTTTGCCAAAAGTTTTTCAATATACTTATTCAACCCCCCCCCCCCCCCCCTTCTAAGTATTTTCTCACCTTCAGTTGGCATCAGAGCTCCGGTTATGTGTGTGCTACCACTTCACAGTGACAGAAAAAATCCAGTGAGAAAAACTTTGATATATATTTGGTTGTTATTATGGCTGAAACATCAACATCTAACAGTAACAACAGATATGAAGAAAGGGATAGAATCAACACAAAACCCACTATGTTTGATGGGGAGAAATTTGATTATTGGAAGGACAGGATAGAAAGTTTCTTCCTTGGTTATGATGTTGATTTGTGGGACTTGGTCATAGATGGGTATGTTCATCCCACTGATGGGATTGGCAAGAAAGTAGACAGAAAATCTATGACTGAATCCCAAAAGAAGGAGTTTAGAAATCACCACAAGGCTAGAACAATCTTGTTAAATGCAATATCTCACACTGAGTAAGAGAAGATCACAAATAGAGAAACTGCATTTGACATGTTTGAGTCTTTGAAGATGACTCACGAAGGAAACCTTCAAGTTAAAGAGACCAAGGCTCTGGCGTTAATACAGAAGTATGAAGCGTTCAAAATGGAAGAATCTGAGTCTATAGAAACTATGTTCTCTAGATTCCAGATTCTCACTGCTGGTCTAAAAGTTCTGGATAAAGGCTACTCAACTGTTGATCATGTGAAAAAGATCATCAGAAGCTTGTCTATCAGATGGAGACCTATGGTCACTGCTCTGAAGTTTGTCAAGGATATGTACAAGAACACTCTGAAGGAGCTAATCAGCTCACTAAGGAGCCATGAAATTGAACTTGAGGAAGATGAGCCTCAAAAGAAAGGTAAGTCAATTGCCTTAAAATCTAACAAATATGTGAAAGCTTTGCAGGTGTTAGAAGAAAGCTCTGAAGAAGAAGATGAATTGTCCTTGTTGTCCAGAAGAATCAACAGACTCTGGAAGCATAAGCAGAGGAAGTTCAAGAACTTCAAAAAGGCAGATCAGCGCAAGGAGTCATCTGGACCAAAAAGATCTGGAAAGAAGGAAGTTGTTTGTTTTGAATGCAAACAACCTAGGTCATTACAAAAATGAATGTCCAAATCTTTCAAATACTTTTTTAACTTATCATCTCGAGCTTTGTACTAGATACAAAACAAAAAAAATTTCTCCCATAGATAAGGAGAAACTATGAACGCTCTGATTTCTCAGTTTCCTTTTTGAAAATACGTAAGCATAAGATTGCGAGATTTTAGCGAACACACTAATGAAAACCCTTAGGTCTAGGTACCTTCCAAAAACAATAGAAAATCATAAAACAAAAACACATCCTCAAAGGAGAAACTTTGTCAATTAAACAACAGACAAACCTAAGCAAGCAAGTAATTCAACAGTAGAAATATACAATCAAGGTTCCTATAGATTACTATAGATACTCAGGGTATTAATAACTTCCCTTAGTATAACCAACCCCCGATTCTAAATCTCTTAGCATTTGTAGAAAAAACACTTGCAAGCAGGGTTACTTTACGATATCTTCCTCTTCCTTTTAAGCGTCATAGGATAAATATTAAAAATCAAAAAATAACACTAAATGTGGTAGTGGTCACGTTACAAAAACCAGAGCTACATGTAGTCAGACATGCATCAAACTAATGTTGTTGATTAGTTGACATGGAACTTTTTATTTGTGTTAAGACTGACATTAGAGCAGTTATTTGCAGTACCAAATAATACAATAAGATATCAATATGATGATATTGAAAATCTTTATCAAAAAGTTGGAGGAGCAGCAATATATAATATTATAGAGTATTTTACGATGATATTGTAGGAAATATTCTAGAAATAGTGCTTAGCGTATATTGTAGAAAAGCAGGATAGACAAAAAAGTGCAGCAATGTAAACTTGTGGAAATGCAAATTTATAGAAATAGCTTCAACATAACGATTTATGCCATGAACTCATTTATGTATCTGTTCAGTTTGGGAATTCAGATTTAGAAGATTTGTTATGACTTATATGTAGGTTTGTTATAACATAACTACAGTTGCTATCAAAACAATGTTTTGATTATATAATGTTCGTAACAACACACTCATAATACAATGACAATATTGGTGAATGCATAAGAGACAATACAAAATAAAACTTTATATAATGTTCTTAACAACACACTACTTTTCAAAACTTTTTAGCACTATCTATTTTGCCAGCTTTTCAATATTGATAATGCCAGGGTTTTTTATGCCCTTTCAGTGACAGTAAGTTTTCATACAACAGTAATAGAAGAAAGTCTCATGGCATAGTAGAAAGTGGAGTGAGCTTCAAATTATGAGTTAATGTGTAAATGGAAATTGCATTACAAAATAACATTAACTCTTGTAGAGTAAGTGTCTAAGGTTGCACATACTTTTTTGTCATATTGTTTATCATGGGATTTAATGGCTAGCAATGAATTCCACTTAGTACTTGCATGGATTTTGTAGAAATACTGATATCGTCTAACGTTTGTGATTAAAGTTAAACATGTTTCAAGAGATAATTTGAAATCCTTACATTGTGTTTGATTCGTTATTAATGGTTTAATCAATATACGTTCATCAGAATTGTCCTGCTAAGGATCGAATTTTTTTGAAAAACATCTCTCAAATCCATTCAAAAATAATAAAGAAAATGTGCCTCGTAGTTTGAAAATAAAAATCAATATCATTATTGCTCTAGGTACTAAAGAAGTTTTGCATGTTTATCACTACAATACTAGAATAAAAATGTATGACACCGTTCAAATTACCTTGAATGAACAGCTTAGATAAAAAAAAAAACTAGGAAGAACACATTCATTTATGAGTATCTCTTTTAATAAAAAATTTAAGAAAACTCTTTGAGACTTGAGTTAAGCCAAATGATTTATGCCAAACTAGAACAATTTATTTAATGTGTCTTTTCTATTTGTTATCTCTTTTATTTTATTTTATTTGTGTTGCTTATTTCTTTGCATCTTCTCTTCTCTATTTTTTTTTTTTATATAAATTGATCGTTTAAAATTTTTGGAATTCTAATGTCCCAATTCACTCCCCTTTCTCATATTTAAAATCATTTTGCCTACAAATAGTACAAGAGTTATAAGACTAATTTTCTCCGAACGAAAGAGTAACTTCAAACAATTCACTAATACCATCATTCCTCAATAGAGAATAGTATGTTGTGTGAAAAGAGAAGATAAAAATATTTATAGAGGAGATGTATTAATATATCTAGATTGCTGTTAGAAATAATATTTTTGTTTCCATACACTGGTTGATGATGGTGTGAAAAATAAAGATATTTAGACAAGAAAAAAAGTGTGCATTTCAGTTTGAAATCAAAAACTATTATCATTATTTTCTTGAAAAAGCACATTAACTTATGAATGTACGCTTTTCAGAATGAAACATAAAAGAAAAACATTCAAGATATAAAAAAAAACAATTTATTCACATTGTGATTCATATGCAAACCTTAGGTAAAGCTTTTCAAAATAAAGATACGTTTTTAACTTTGAACTACAGTCATGAACCTAAATTCATTGCAATTTTTAAAACTAGGAACTTGTCTTCAACGGATTTAACTACCTTATTTGTAAAGTTAAAATAACATATTTGGAGCAAATTGAGCAAAGAACCCTATATTCTAATTAGTAAAGTTTTTATTTATAAACCAACTTCATTCAACAAAGCTATTAAGGGTGTCCCAACCCATATACATAAAAATAATCTACAAATACAATCCCACAGAAACCAGTTACATAGAAACTAAAGGAAATTTGCATCATTCATAATAATTATAATGGATGCGAAAGTTCGATCTAGATGCTAGTCACTACCAAGAAAAGAACTCTACTCTATATACAATAAAATCAATGTCCTCCACTTCATTACCAAATAATATTTGATTCCTAGACAACCATATACACCAACATATCACTATCCATAAGCCATAAGAAGAGTTTTGAGCATTTCCCTCTTAATCTTTCCATCAATATCAACAAGTGACTACAACTATGATTTTCAGCAAACCATCCTATACCAATCCAGTCAAACACTTTTCGCCAAACCATAAGGCCATAAAACCATCCAGTACGTTTTCCAAAAAGCCATTAAAGGGAGTGTTCTGTCAGAATACCTTGCTGAACAACCAATTGATGATTACCAACCGATGAGATTTGAAATTCCTGACGAGGACATTATGTATTTGAAAGCAAAAGATTGTGATGAGCCATTACCCACTGAAGGACCAGACAGGGGATCTCAATGGCAGATGATATTCGATGGTGCAGTTAATTCGTATTGTAGCGGAATTGGGGCAATTATCATAACTCCCCATGGAACTCATATCCCTTTCACTGCCAAATTAACTTTCCCTTGTACCAACAATGAGGCCGAGTATGAAGCATGTATCATGGGGTTGGAAGAAGCTATTGATCTGAGGATCAAGAATCTTGATCTATATGGCGATTCAGCGCTAGTTGTTAATCAGATCGAAGGAGAATGGGAAACTCGACAGCCCAATTTGATCCCTTACAAGGATTATGCAAGAAGACTTTTACCGTTTTTCGATCGTATAGACTTCCACCATGTGCCAAGAGCGGAGAATCAAATGGCAGACGCTTTGGCTACACTGTCTTCAATGTACAAGGTCAATTTTTGGAATGAAACTCCAAGGATTGTTATCTCACGCCTCGACAGGCCCGCTTTCATATTTGCTATTGAAGGAGTTTCCGATGGTAAACCGTGGTTTCACGACATCCAGAATTTCCTTAAGAACCAAGAGTATCCGCCAGGGGCATCGAATCAGGATAAGAAAACTCTTAGGAGATTGTCTGGAAACTTCTACCTCAACCCAGATGGTGTGGTGTATAGAAGAAATCATGATTTGGTACTACTCAGGTGTGTGGACGAAAAAGAAGCAGGTTTGCTTATGGAAGAAGTCCACGAGGTTACTTTTGGCATGCATGCCGGCGGACATACCATGACTCGAAAGATTCTACGAGCTGGTTATTTTTGGCTGACAATGGAGTCAGATTGTTTCAAATTCACGAAGAGATGCCATAAATGCCAGATTTATGCTGATAAGATTCATGTGCCTTCGTGCCCATTCAATGTAATGTCATCCCCTTGGCCGTTCTCCATGTGGGGCATCGATATGATTGGAAAGATTGAGCCCACTGCTTCCATCGATTACTTCACCAAGTGGGTGGAGGCGGCATTTTATGCTAATGTGACCAAGCAAGTGGTAGCAAGATTCATAAAGAAGGACATCATCTGCAGATATGGAATCCTCGAGCGGATCATTACTGACAATGGTTCGAATTTGAACAATAAGATGATGAAGGAGTTATGCCAGAGCTTCAAGATCGAACATCACAACTCATCGCCCTATCGGCCGAAGATGAATGGCACTGTTGAAGCGGCCAATAAGAACATTAAAAAGATAGTTCAAAAGATGGTTGTTACATAGAAAGATTGGCATGAAATGTTACCTTTCGCCTTGCACGGTTATCGTACGACGGTACGCACATCAACCGGGGCAACTCCTTTCTCATTAGTGTAAGGTATGGAAGTTGTCCGCTAGAGGTTGAGATTCCTTCTTTAAGGGTTTTGGTTGACGTAAAACTTGATGAGGCGGAATGGATCAAGAATAGATTGAATAAACTTAGTTTGATGGACGAAAAGAGGCTAGCATCGATTGCGTATGGTCGTTTGTACCAGAGCCAGATGAAGAAAGCTTATGATAAGAAGGTGCGCCCTCGAAGCTTTCAGACGGGCGATCTTGTGCTGAAAAAGATTCTCCCGCCACAGTCGGATCACAGGGGCAAGTGGACTCTCCCAACTACGAAGGTCCATTTGTTGTACAAAAGGTTTTCTCTGGAGGAGCCTTAATATTATCCACCATGGACGGTGAGGACTTTGCATCCCTTGTGAACGCAGACGCAGTTAAAAAATACTTTGCTTAAAAGAGGACCGCTGGACACAAAAAGAAAAGTCCAGGAAAAAATGGGGCATCCCAGCGAACCATAAAAAAAGAAAAAAGGTTCGGGCAAAAATTAGGGATAAAAATCGAAAAAAGATGTAAACCCGCAGAGTCGAAAATCTGAAAAGGCGACTTTGGCAAAAATGGGTATCCCGGTGAATCGAAAACCTGAAAGGGTGGTTTAGGCAAAAGTTAGGGATTGAAAAGCAAATGACTGCGGTCTGTGTAAGAACTTCATTGCTTAGTGGATTGGGAGAACCTGAGGGCCATTTATCCGAATCAATCTCTTCTGAAGACGAAACGTCGGGAAAGCGTCAGGGTCAGGCGAGTCATAGAGGAATCAGCTCATGGTGTTTGTCTGCACCACATTGTCGACATTGCTGTACTTTTTGTTTAACATATACACTTTTGTATACTTGTAGTTTTTGCGCAGCTTCCTCTTTTTAGGAGTTGCATCTGTTGTAAAAACTTTGCCTATTCACAGGCCGATTATCAATAAACATATACTATTCAGTACTTTGTTTTTATGCTTTTACTGTTTTGTTTGTGAAAGACGCCCGTTGTTTTTGATGAACTTGCATACATAAACTTGCAGACCTTGGCCAATAATTGCTAAAACTTTGATATTAATTGAACAATGTCACGGACGATGACCAAGATAGTCTTGTTGTATAGGATGTCTTGTCTGTTTGTCTTTTGTAGGGCTGTTACCCTTGGGGCAAGGTTTGCGAATATGGATGGATTCATATTTTCCCCCAAGCAATGTTGTTCTCCAGCAATTGAGGTTGCATCTCTATCCCAGTAGAGTTAAATGCAATGATTAGCATATTTATGGCAGTTTGCTAGTACGTTTTTAATCCCCACAGAGTACGAGATTCTGTTCACTCCTCAGCAAGTCGAGATTCGGACATATCCCCACAGAGTAGGTGCCAGGTTTTCCCCAGCAGTGGCCTGGTATTTCTCCCTCTCATTCAGTCTGATTGAAGGAACTCAGCTTTCAGCAGTACAGACTGAGACCTCCGATAGAGGTTTTATGCTCTATCAGGTAAGTTAGGTTGTTTAGCCTGTTTGTTCTAAGTACTCGGTGAGTTATATGTTCTTTAGAAGGTTTTGTATCCCGGAGAGTCAGCCCGGACATTTACCTCCGCAAGTGCTGATCTGCATCCTCAGTTGATTTAAGATGAACTTTATCCCCGGTAGGTAAGCCTTTCGAGGCCTTTTTGGTGTAAGTCCAATTGTTATTGGCATGGGTAAGCTTTTCCCTGCAGGGTTGTTTGTTGTTCCTGACAGGATGGTTTCTTTTTCTCTGGCATTTACTTTGCTGTTTCAGTTTTGATGCATCTGCATGTGTGCATAGCATCTACCCAAACGCGTAGCATTTCTATTTCGTATGGAGCATTACGCCACTTTCAAACATTTACATGTGAGACATAGACGAGGTTGTTATCTCTTTGTTTCAGGTGTTTCTCTGTAGGTTTGATCTTCTCCCTTTTGGTATCCAGACCGTGTAATCTCTCTTAGTTTGTGTGGTATTCAGACCCTGGCTCATGTTACTCCCCAGCAGTATCTTCGAATTTGAATGGGCCATGATAAGTATGGTGATGATCACCTCTCGCCGTTGAGTATCCAGACTCCGGCCCATACCCAATTGATGAAGTTTCCCTTTTCCGTCGAGTATCCAGACTCTGGTAAGGATGGTTGTGGTATCTAGACCACGGTGACTGATATTGTTTTGTTTTTTCCGTTGAGTATCCAGACTCCAGCTTTTTTCCAACAGGTATTTTCTTGATCCGTTGAGTATCCAGACTCCGGTCAAATTCCTTTGTGATACCCAGATCACAGCAAGTGTGTTTGTGCCTTATGGTATCCAGACCATGGCTTATGCTCGTTTTATTATGTTTTCGCCGTTGAGTACCCAGACTCCGGTAAAGTCAGTTGGGTGTCTAAACCCTGATGAATCTTATTTGTACCTTCTCCGTTGAGTATCCAGACTCTGGTGATGGCAGTTATGGTATCTAGACCATGGTAGTTTATTTGATGCTCTGTGATATCCAGATCGCAGTAAGTGTGATTATATCTTATCGTCGTGCGGTATCCAGACCTTGGCACGTAATGTTTTCTCAGCCTATGTGGTATCCAGACCACGGCTAATTTTGTTTCCCAGCAACGTCGTTTGACTTGAACTTGTAGGATATCCAGATCTTGATAAATATATTTCTATTCGCATTGAGCATCCAGGCTCAGATTGCATCGAGCGTCCAGGCTCCAATTTTTGAGTATTCAGACTCAAATTTATTTATTGAGTATCCAGACTCATATTTATTAACCGAGTATCCAGACTCAGGTTATTTGCATAGAGCATTCAGGCTCAGAAGCATTATTGAGCATCCAGACTCAGGTTTTTAAGTATCCAGACTCAGAATTATTATCGAGTATTCAGACTCATATTTATTAACCGAGTATCCAGACTCAGGTTATTTGCATAGAGCATTCAGGCTCAGAAGTATTATTGAGCATCCAGGCTCAGGTTTTTTAGTATCCAGACTCAGAATTATTATCGAGCATCCAGGCTCAGGTTAATCGAGTATCCAGACTCAGGTTATTTGCATAAAGCATCAAGGCTCCAGGTATTGAGTATCCAGACTCAGATTTATTACCGAGCGTCCAGGATTTGGTTCTCCGTTTATCAAGCATCCAGGCTCTAGTTTTGTGTTTATCGAGCATTCAGGCTCCAATCTTTGAGTATCCAGATTCAGTTTTGTTTCTTTGAGCAGTCAGGCTCCATTTATTGAGTATCTAGACTCAAAGTTTTGTTTTGAGTATCCAGGCTTTGATTTCTGTGGAGTATCCAGACTCCGGTAACTTGGATCGTTACCTTTTGCCAGTATGGTATCCAGACCATGGTGTTGTTTTTGACGTTTGTATTCTCTTTCCCCCAACAGGGTGGCCTTGAGATCAATTCTGCTATATTTGGATTTGCTGCGGTTGGCAAATTTCCGGGTTCTTTGGTATTCAACCGTCTTTCACCTTGATTGCGTGAAAGTTGTTCGCTTTTCACTCATTCAGGTCCAAGTCGTTTGAATAGGGGCAGCTGTTGCACCCCAAAATTTACTCAACCTTTTCTTAACTTGGTTTATATTTCATTTCATTTCATTTTGTTCTATCATTTGTATTGCATAACATTTTTCATGGAACAGGGGATCAAAAATGATGCATAGCAAGAGGAGTCTTCTCAGAGCATGGAGCCTAAGCAAGGGTGGTTACTCAAGCTTGTTTGGTCATCAGAGTGGTCAAGGCCTTGTGAAAGGATAGATGGATGCGTGTGTGATAGCCCCTAACTGGGAGGCCAACTGAAGAGCATCAGAAGATTGTGAATGCATGATTATGGGTATGAGATGTAAAGAAAGCTCATTGAGGGCCTTGATGGTCTTTGTGGAGCTTATTCAAGTTGTTGTGTGAAGTGGAACAAGCCACGGTTGAAAGTATTGCAGTTAGGGTTTTCATCTGGTAAATCCTCAGTCAATTGTGCAATTGAAGAAGATAGAAACTCAATTCAAAGTCTCTATGGTCATGGGATGTTGTGTTAAGACATATGAGACATCATTTCAATTTCAATTCATCAAGGGTTAAGTGTGTGAGAAGTTACTAAATTAGGGTTCTCAGGGTAAAATCCCCTATTTAGTGCCTGACTTCAAGACCACCTACCTCAAGATACAAGTCTCATCTTAATTTGTGGCCAACATGGAACTTGTATAGCATGTTCTTAGATTTATTTTAGTACTAGAAGTCCTCGATTGGATTTATAGAACTCAAGTTATGATCCAGACAAGTTACAGGTCATCTGAGGGATGTGATTTTGGTCAACAAAAGTCAACCAACTTCCAAGCCAGTTTTTACCTAGAAGGATGTTTCTCCTCTACTTTTGGTAAACATTAAAGTTGTAGGTCTTGATCTTAGCTTTCCAAATTGTACTAGAAGTCTTTCATCTGATTTGTAGAACTCAAGTTATGAGGTTTACAAGTCAGGGGTATTTTGGGAAAGTAAGATTGCAGGTCATAAAATTATAGGTACATTTCACCAACTTGCACACTTCAAATGGAAATCTTTTCAACATGAAACTTGATTCAAATGGGTCCATTTGCACTACCAAATCATCTCTTGTCATGGTGGGGGCTTGGATTGAGAATTTGGGGTTTGAATTTTTCATAAAGGAGGTTTAAATTGAGAAATTAAGAATTAATGGATTTTAAACTTTTTCAAGGCAAGTTTGTGCATTTTCTGATTGCAAATAATAATTCAAAGACATTGCCATCTTCACATTGGAAATTTGAAGTCTCAAAATAGGCCATTTTCATGGTTTCTTCCTCTTGAAGTAACAAAATGGAAATCAACCATAGGATCAAAATTAAGCCTCAAATCTCATTCCTTTGATCAACACAACTGATTTGTAGTGGATTTAGATTGAAAAACCAACTAGTGTAGTGGTAAAAATGTGTATGGCAATTTGAAAAAGTGGTGACATGTGAAATTTTGAAATGGGTTGTTTAGCTTGAATTAAAGCCCCATTTGATCATAAACCCATCATATAAGTATTCTAGATAAAAATTGGAGCAGAGGTAGGTCATTTTCGTGCATGAGAAGCCATAACACATTTTGAAAAAGTGGTGAAAAACTCAAAAACGAATTCTCAGATTCAACCACTTTCAGACCAAATCAAGCCTTCAAACACCTCAATTGGAGTTCATGGAGTGATTCTGGGCATTTTTTGTTAAGCTTCATCACAGTTTCAAGGCCCAGTGGAGGCTCTCCACTAGGTAAACTAATTTTCAACCTTACACTCTTAATATGTCATGGTTTTTCACCATTTTCGTTGCATTTGAATCCTTGAGTTGTATGGATCATTTCTGGATTATTTTTGCTTGAGTTTATGGTGTTTGATTTTATGAGCTCAAAGTTGTGTTGATTCGGTTTGAAGAATTTTTGTGTTGTTTTGCTGGAATTTTTATGGATTCTTACTCCTTGCAACATGTAGATGAGATTTAGACCATTTAATTTGAGTTTTGGTGAACTTTTATTTTTGCACGTTTTGCTTGTTGTTTGATTTCTGGAGTTGTTGTTGAGAATTAATGGAAATAGAGGTTGGATTCATGATCCTCGCGACGAGTAGATGAGTTTTCATCTAGAGTTTGTGGAAAACGGTTGAGATTTGATGAAGCTACGGTGGGGGAGGGAACTCGCGGAGGCCGGAGCAAGGAAGGGGACGACCGGTGTTTTTTTCGGCGAACTGGTTTGGTCCAAGCTTGAAGATGATGACGTGGCGCAACCGTGTTCGTCCGTTTGTGTGTTTTTCAATCACGCGCTGCACATCAAGACCTTCGGTGGTCCGTTTCTGTTCGTGTACACCATAACAAAACGTCAATTCATTAATTGAGGTGGCGCGCTCTTGTGCCTTGGATCGTTTGACCAGTTGCTGATTCGATGGCTCTGTTTTTTCCCTGCATTTTATTTTCTCTATTTGTTTTATTTTATTTCTCTTATTTGTTTGTTCTTTTATAATTCGTGAAAAATACTTAAAAAAATGTCTAAAAATTCTAAAAAAATCATGAACATACTTTGGCATGTCTTTTAATTTTGTGCATTTTTAATTTCTTTTTTTGATGCATTTTTCATTTATTTGCATATTTTCCATTTAAATAGTCATTTAGAGATGTGAAAAATATGTGTTGTCTTGTTGATTTTATTTCTTGCTCATGGCATGGATTAAACTTCTAATTCTTTTTTAGCATTATGTTAACATGTTTATTGATCTTTGGATATTTTTTTCATAATTTTTACGTTCTTTTTCCATGTGGTTTGAATTGCTTTTTGTTCCCTCTCCATTTTTGCCTTAGTTTGGGACACTCTTGTTGTTTTCCCTCTGTTGAGGCACTTTCCTTTTGATTTTCAATCTTCCCTTTTGACCCATGGTTCCTAATACCTTGGGGGTCCTTTGAGATTTTATTTGGAAATTTTAGATGCATTTTCATATTTTTCATGTATTTTGCAAGTTGCTTCATGTTTATGCATCTTTGTTGGTGTACTTGTTTTGTGTTGCTTCCAAAGCTTGGTTGTGCATTATTGATGAACCTAATTTTGATTGTTTCATGTTAGGGGATTGTTATAGGTCTTGTGTGCCAATTAATAGGTCTTTATATTGTGCATAAGTTATTCATTTGATCTCATACTTTCATGTTTGCACACTGTGTTTCCATAAGTGGTGTTTGCTTGCATTCTTTGATATTATTGTTTGAATTTGCTTATGATGTTTTGATTTAACTTTTGAGATCTCTTATTCTCATCCCCATTCTGTCCTATGACTTTGGAATACTATTTAAGGTTGCTTGGTCCCTCCTTAGGAGGAACTTGAAGCCTACCTAAAGTAATGAATCCATGAGGACTTTTTCTCATTGTTTTTGTTACTTGTTTGTGATGCATCTTCTTCTCCTTTTCTCTTGAATCTATTCATACCATGGCTTGAGGTTGAGATGAGTTTGTGGAGGTTCCAGTCCCACATATTTCCTCCCTCACTTGCATTGCATCTTTGTCTTCCTTGTTGCATTTGTGTTTGCATTCTTCATTTGCATTTTTTCTTCTTATTGTTTCTTCTTCTTTTTGTCTTCCTTCCCTTAGGATTTCTAACCTCTCTTGTTCAAGAGAGGTTATGATAGACATTAGGGTTCTAACCATGCATGATAACATTAGGTAGTCCCATTTCAAACTTAACTTTAGGTGCACATTGCATGACAACTTTTAGGGTTTGGTCTAGTCCCCCTTAGTTTGTCTCCTTTCTCTTCTCATCTTCAAACAACTTCAATTTACTTAATAAATATAATGAGTGTTGTGCCATGAGCCTTGTAATTGGGAAATGTTGATTGAGTGGTTACCTCTCAGTTGCCTAGAGTGTTTAGTATACATCCTTAGGACGATATGCGACGCATTCGATCCTAGGTTTTAGACTTTGTTACAACATACATTATGAACACTCTAATTCAAAACACTTCTTCCTTAAAAAAACACAAAAACAACTCAAACTATTTTTCACCCCTTGGGGTCTTAATCAGGAAAACTCTTTTTATAAACAAGAGTGTTGTTAACTTTCAGTCCTATCGCAAATGGTAACGCCTAAGTCTCCAAAGGTCGAGCTGCATACACCAACTGCTAGAACTGTCTGTTAACCCTACTCGGGTAAAACTTTTGAACAACCTGTGTTCTCGTAAGCCCGAACTACGTTTGCTCTGATCTTTCGTACCAGACGAAAGTACATAGGCACAAGACGCGATGTCTTGGCGAGCAACCTTCCCCCTTCTTTGGTCGTAGTTAGGCGAACTACATTGACTCTGACTTTCCCATTGCACGAGGGAGTACGTAGGCACAGAGCGGCGATGCTTTGTCGAGTCAGTTCTTTTTCTTTCTCTTTTATCCATGAGCCTTTAGCATAGATAGTTTACACACCCTTTTAGTTAGACAACACATGCGTGGATCCCGTCGAGTACGACAGACGTGAGGGGTGCTCATACCTTCCCTTTGCGTAACCGACTCCCGAACCTAGGACTTGGTTGCGATGACCTCGTCTTTTCCCGTTTTCGTCAGGTTTTTTCTGATCGTTTCCTTTCCCTCTCTTTGGGATAAATAACGATAGGTGGCGACTCTGTTAGTCATTGTTGGCCTCTTTTTTTGCAGTAGCGACACATATTTTTTCTCTATGTTACAAATAGAATATTCTAGGCATGACACAGGTATCTTGAATCTAAAATGTGTTATTTGTCTGCCTGATAATAGTAGACTTTCAATTCTACTTGAAACCACATTCAAAATCATGCCGTGCTTGAATGTAAAGCTTTTGATAGTGTGTTCCACATGAAAGTATTTCTAGTTCCACCATAACTGTATAAAAAAGCACACCTCCTTTCTGTTCAATAACTGCAAGCATAATTTACTTAAAAATGCGATGTTATTCATCTAGTATCACTCAAAATTGAAAAACAATGAAACAATAATGTTACTAATAAAGAAAAAATTTGGGTTTAATTATATATGTGATTATCCAATGTTAAGGATGAGTCAGAGAAATAAATATTATTATCAAATTGAAATAAATATTATAGTGTTTCAGTATGTGCCAGGAAAGCATTCATTATGTTTATGTATGTTGTGGCAGTAAAATGTAATGTTGGAGAAAGAAATATTATGATCAGTATGTCATGGCTATAGAGTGAGTTGTACAAAACACATCGTAGGTTGACTTTTCTTTTTGTAAAAATGACAAAAGTCAAAGTGTTCTACTTAAATTTGGTTAACATGAATTAGATGAATTATTGTTTTTCTGTTAAATTTATTTGATAATTTAATATTGTAAATACTTGAAGCCTGTAGTGTCATACCCTAAATTTTGACCCCAAGATCCTACATCATTTACATATCATATGAATATACTTTCATACATCACTAACCTATCACAAGTACAAAATATATGCGTCTACTTATTTCACAGGTTAGGTGATTCCCCTAAAGCTCAAGCAGATGAATTATCAAGAGATAGGCACCATATTCAACACCACAAGTCTCTATATCATCCATGAAGATCAAGAACTTTCACTCATCATTAATCAAGTGCAAAATTGCATCATGGCAATATCATCAAGCATCGAGACCCTCGGTACACCAAAATTAGGGTTTTGACTTAATTCATTCCTTGGGTTGACTTTTGGAGCAAGGCATGATCCAATATACCAAGATTAAGGACCTAAAATACATCATATTAGTCCATTCATATGTTTGGATTAATCTAAAGGACTTGATTCATAACCAGTGCAAGGATTCAAATTCATATGGGCCACAAACTAGGGTTTTTGATGAAAAGTCAATTGTACCTTTGACTTTTGACCAAGACATGATATCAAACTTAGGGACATGACTCAAGACACTCAAAAATATCTTTGAAGTCCATCCATGATGTTCAATTTAGCCCAAAGGTTTGATTTCACAAAAAATCACAAAGTTCAAAATTCATCTGATACAAAAGTCAATTGTGCCCAAAATCAAGTTTGAATTTTGATGTTTTTGGTCAACCATGGTTTCTTCAAGTCAAGAAGGATGATAATATGTGATTTGAATCATAAGTGATCCATAAAAATCAAGAAAAGTGAGGTTACTTGTAAAAGGGCAACCATAAAGAAAAGTGAAAATTTTCTAAGTTATGAAGAAAACCCTAATTTGGAGCAAACTTTGCAAGATCATAACTTCCAAACCAAGTAACCATTTCCTTGGATCCAAAGATCAAATTGAATATATTGTTACATACTACAACTTTGTCACTTAGGGTGGATCCCTAAAAAGTGCATAGATTTTGAGATATGAAGCCATGAAGTTAGGGTTTCAAAACTTTTTAAACTTTGATACTTAGTGAAAGTTTGGACATAATCAGTTTTGTGTTTTAGCCAACTTTGAGGCCATTTTTCTCAAAACCAAATGTAAACATCAAAGTTGAATTATGTTATCCCAGATTTCCAAAATGTTCAAGAACATCATCAAACTCTACTTGAGCAAAGAGTTATAGAGGATGCAATACACCTTACTGCAACTGTTTTGCAAAGTCAGTTTTGGACTTTTCTTGCAAGACACGAGTTTTGAGTCCAAGTGTGATCATTGTGCAAGCACTTATTCAATGAGAATCTGACTGAATCATGACAAACCTGCAAGATAGAGCCAAAGAGTCAAGAGGAATCCCATTGAAGTAATGGAGTTTTATCACATATGCCTTGAATTCAAAGATGCATTTATGTGCAATAGTGCACATTCAACAAAGCAACTCTCCTCAGTCAAGATACATGCTTAAAAAATAATAAAAACATTTGAGGAATGTGGATTTGGTCAAAACTTAGAAGTAGGCATGTGGAAGAGATAATGCACTTATAAGAAGTAATGATATCATTCCAAAAACCATTGAACCAAACTCTTATGTTTCAAGCCAACACTATTCCTCCAAAACAAATTTGTTCTCCTATAAATAGAGCTCATTTATGATCATTTAAACCACCATAAAACAACAAAACACTTGTTTTCTCTCATTTCTTTCTTTCACTCTAAGTTTTCAAATTTTCAAAAGTGAGAATAGTGTTTCCAAAACCAGAGTTTATTTGCTCACACTTTTGATTCAAACACATCATATATAAGTTATCCAAACACTTAAACACCAGCTGTAACATCAATTGCATCAATATCATAGCTCATCCCAACCAAGCTGCAGTTGGATTCGAGCCTATCAACCCAGAAGGTTTCAATCTATTCCAAGCACATCAACACACTCCTTGGAGGTCAAGGAAGCTTCCCAGATCATCACACATTTTCTTTTCTTTTCAATAAGTCATGGGCCTCTATTAGAGTGTAAGACCCAATACTCTTTCTTTTCTTTTCAATAAGTCATGGGCCTCTATTAGAGTGTAAGACCCAACACCTTTTCTTTTCTTTTTAATAAGTTATGGATCTCTACTTAGAGTGTAAGACCCAACACCTTTGTGAATAAACACACAAATAAAACAGTTAACAAACCAAACCCCTACAGATGCAAAAATCTTCCATGAACTCATGCATGTCATATTAATGTTTATACTTGTGAATCTTCAATCATGTATGTTCATACTTTGTTAAGTTTCTTGACATTTATATCATCCCTACTTTAGACATAGGTCAAATAATAGGATCCCTCCAATCACAACTTAGTTCAAACAACTAGTTCCCTAGCCTCCTCTTGGGCCTTATACAAATATCATTGCCTCCTCTTGGACATCATACAAGGAATCTCCCTAGTAAGATAGCCTCCTTTTGGGCTTCATACAAGGAAACTTGGAAAGTCTCATTCAGTTCCCCACAACCTTTTCTTGGGCTTCATGCAAGGACCCTCAGAATTCTCAAAAGTATAAGTCAAGTCTTAGTCATATATGCAATAAATCTTTCAACCTTACCATCTTGGGCTTTGTACAGGATACAAATAAATCTTTTAGCATCACCATCATGGGTTTTGTACAGGATAGCAATACATTCTTTTAGCCTCATTAACCCTGAGCTTTGTACAGGATACAAATAAAAATCCCCAAAAGAGTCAGTCAAATCCTCAGCATTGAGTCAGTCTCTTCAAATTTCCTCAACAGTCATTAGCCTCCTCTAAGACATTTTTATAACAAATAATTTCTCCAGTCAGTCAGCCTCAATCTTGGGCTTTGTATAAGACAGATAAAACTCTCTAGTTGAGTCAGTATTCAATCTTTTAGCTTCATATCTTGGGCTTCAATTAAGATACATAAATCAATCTTCTTACATATGAGACTTTGAGTCATCTTTGTAGGAAGACATCTCTTCTAATTAAGCACTAAAAACCCTTTTCCATATAAGTGATGTAAGTGGCACATTTGTTGATTCAAAATCCAAACTAAAGCCCCTCTCTTATCATGGCTCAAAAACTTTTCTTTCATATAAGTGATGTAACTGGCACACTTGTCAATCTTGTATCCAAGTTAAGGTCCATCTCTTAGTATGTAAAGAATTCATAAAAGAAAAAGCGACATTGCTTAAACACAATAAGTTCAAAAATTTCTTCCCTTATGACATTATTCTTAAATGATTGTAATGAATAGGTGAGACATCTCCCTTAAAGAGCAACTGTTATACTATATAAATTAGTCATGTCATCGAAAGTTGCAGCAACAAAAGTATAAAATAAAGTATGAAAAATGTATTCAATGACTGTGACATGACAAATTATTTAAAAGTTAAAAATCAAACGATAATCTATAAACCTATAGCGGTTTTGTATAAACTGAAACATTAGAAAAAGCTAAATTTTATCCATTTGTGTAATGTCATGTGACTTTCTGTAGAAAGTATCATCTAATTACCTAGTATTACAGCTTCCCATGGTTACTGCATTCCATCAGTCGAGAAGTGCTTAGCATAATGCAACCTTGTGGAAATATTGTAGGAAATAGTGCTTAGCATAAATCGTAGAAAAGCACGATAGACAAAATAGTGCAGCAATGTAACCTTGTGGAAATGCAAATTTATAGAAATAGCTTTAACATAATGATTTATGCCATAAAATCATTTATGTATCTGTTCAGTTTGGGAATTCGGACTTAGAAGATTTTTATGACTTATATGTAGGTTTGTTATAACATAACTACAGTTTCTCTATCAAAACAATGTTAATAGTTTTTGATTTCAAACTGAAATGCACATTTTTTTTTGTCTAAATATCTCTATTTTTAATGTGTCTTTTCTATTTGTTATCTCTATCAAAACACTTGAGTAAGCCAAATGATTTATGCCAAACTAGAACAATTTATTTAATGTGTCTTTTCTATTTGTTATCTCTTTTATTTTATTTTATTTGTGTTGCTTATTTCTTTGCATCTTCTCTTCTCTATTTTTTTTAATATAAATTGATAGTTTAAAATTTTTGAAATCTAGGAAATTAACCCAGTCTAAGCCAGGCAAGCAAGACGAAACCAGACAGAAAAAGATCGGGGGAAGCAGGATGACATACGGACTATGCACAAACGAACCCAGACAGAGAAAGATCGGGGGAAGCGGGATGACATACAGACTATGCACAATTCTGTCACGTGGGGGTAGACCAGAACGTAGACCTGTCATTCCTTAACCGGATGGTAAGGCCCTTGAAGCTAAATTGAATCAAAGGCTGCGCATCTCGCACCTTGCAACTTCTTTCGTAACAAAGCGAATGAGTAATCGGCCCGAAGAAGCTGCTTTAAATTGTCCTAGAATCCCTACTTGCCCATGTCAGGATTCAACCTAAGGCTTGTTCAAAGTCCGAATGAATGGATAATACATAAAGAATATGAAGCACAATCCCCCTTCCCATATTTAAAATCATTTTGCCAACAAATAGTATCAGAGTTATAAAACTATTTTTCTCCGAACAAAAGAGTAATTTCAAACAATTCACTAAAACCATCATTCCTCAATAGAGAATAGTATGATGTGTGAAAAGAGAAGATAAAAATATTTATAAAGGATATGCATTCATATATCTAGATTGATGTTAGAAATAATATTTTTGTTCCCATACACTAGTTGATGATGGTGTGGAAAATAAAGATATTTAGATTAAAAAAAAGTGTGCATTTCAGAATGAAACATAAAAAAAAACATTCAAGATATAAAAAAACAATTTATTCACATTATGATTCATATGCAAACCTTAGGTAAAGTTTTTAAAATAAAGATACGTTTTTAACTTTGAACTACAGTCATGAACCTATTTTCATTGCAATTTTTAAAATTAGGAACTTTGAACTACTGTCATGAACCTAAATTCATTGCAATTTTAAAATTAGGAACTTTGAACTACAGTCATGAACCTAAATTCATTGCAATTTTTAAAATTAGGAACTTGTCTTCGATGGATTTAACTACCTTATTTGTAAAGTTAAAATAACATATTTGTATCAAATTGAGCAAAAACCCTTTATTCTTATTAGTAAAGATTTTTTTTATAAACCAACTTCATTCAACAAAGATCCTAGGGGTATCCCAACACATATACATAAAAATAATATACAAATACAATCCCACAAAAACCAGTTATACATAATATAACCTACATATACAAAAAAATAAACTAAAAGGAAAATTGCACCATTCATAATAATTATAATGGATGAAAATAACTCTACTTTAGATAGAATAAGATCAATATCCCCCACTTCATTAGCAAATAATATTTGATTCGTGACAACCATATACACCATAAGCCATAAAAAGAGTTTTGAATGTTACAATTGTTCCTTCTGCTTTTTACTCATATCAATGATTTTGAAGAAATGTTCAATGCTTGGAATGGGAATTATTTCCTTGCACCATTGATTTACTCGCAGATGAAAAGACTGACAAATCTAGATAAAAACATGAAATACAAGATTAAAAGAAAGCCTCAGAGATCTTGGTGGTTAACATTCATCAATTGGAGTGATTCCATCAAGAGTAGCAAATATTTACTTGCATCATTGGCACAAAATAAAATTTATACATTTAAATAAATCTAAAGTAAAATAAAATTTAAAAAATACTAAAAAGTTTGCTATAATGTAGTCAGAAGTAGCTGATTATAAATCATCTATGAAAAATTCATATCAATAATAATCCGTCAAATTTTCATCATTCATCACCATCCGAAAAAATAAAACAATTACACTAACAATTTCAATTAACAATAATAAAAAAAATATATCAATTTAATCAAAGAAAACCCTTAAAAAAAGATTTCCAGAGATTAAGATTAAATTGAACGCATTAATTTTACCTAATCATAGATTCATTGACGGTTAAAATCGAACATCAATGAAATTGCAATATTAGGGTTAAACCGATAATTCAATAAAAATCAACAAAAATTCTAAAACAAATTGAAGAGGAAAAATAAAAGAGAAGGACTCAGAGTGTTGCTTAATGTGCTCAAAGATGAATCTTTCGATTCATCTCATACAAGAGGTGTCAGAATATAGCATTAATCATCCCTGTCCGTGTTCAAACGAAAAATTAAAACGATAAATTAAAATGAGAAATTGAAGAATTTTGAAAGAGAAAATAAAAAGTTTATCGAGAAACATAGTGAGTGCCGCTAAGATCTGGAAATTGAAATGATACGAGAACTGAATGGTTATTGATAGGGTTTGTGTGGTTTTTATAGGCTTTTTTGTTAGGGTTATACGTTTGGGCTTTTACGGGTTATTTATTATTGTGGATTTTTTGTTAATTGCACCCATGCGTCTTTTTTAAAACCCCATGCCAGAATTTCTTGTTAACTTGTGAAACAATGATATAAATTAGTGAAAATAAGTTATTCATTCTTGTTCTAAATATATGAGACAATTTGGTCAATAAAGTCAATTTATAGAGTATAAAAATGTGAGAAAAAAGGATGTCTTATGTGGAATTTGTTCGTATTACTATTACACAATTTTTATTTTTTGAAAGTGTGTATGGTTTTATTCCATTAATATTTCTTGATTTATTGTCATTGTTTAACATTTTTTTTAAAGAAGTTACATAAATTAGTTAAAATACAAATTGAGAAGAAAAATGAAATATATGTCAAGTATGCAATATGGGCAGAAAGAATATCGTACGTGTCAATGGCGAGTAAAAGATGCATTGCGGAAGTTTAAATATGCAAACATAGTCACACAGACATTTAAAGGAAAACAATATTGTATTCAATTTAAGAACAAATTTAGTACAAGAAGTAAGTTGCAAAAGGAAAGACAAAACAACAATAACAAATAAGCAAACAACTAGTTCATCTCATCGTCATCGTCATCATTACTAGATACTATTGGAGATATGAGAGATGATTTCTCCAGCTTCCTTATGAGTTTTTTCTACTTTGATTGCATTGACCTCTGATCATCAAGGGTTTCATTGAGGATGTTTGAGGAGGATAGAATGAGGTCATTGTTTCTTTGTTGTTGTCTTGCCCTTTATGGAATTTCTTCTATTGTTGTTTTGCCCTTTGATCATCAATTATTTCCCTTCCTTGGATGGCGTACCTCATTTATGAAAGGTGTCCGAGTTGCTCCTCATTGTGAAGAGAAAATGATTCATTGTATAATGAATCATTTGACTATCCAAACGTATAATGTTTGAATGAAGGAATATTCGAAGATGAATCAATCAAGAGGGATATGTCGCAAATATCAAAGTTGAACTTATTACTTTCTCTGTGTATTGATAATAATCTTGATTAATGAACAGTAGGTTGCAAGCTTGTGCAAATTCTTCAAGGGGTAGTGCAATGAAGTGTTTCATAACTTCAGAGCTGATAACATTGTTGGTATAAGTGAGATCTGTATAGAGCATTCTCACCAATTCGGAATACCTTTTTTGAGGCACTTCGAAGATGAAATTTCTAAGGTCAACATCCTTAAAGGCTTCGACAAAGAGGCAATCCTTGAACACTTTTTCATACAAGAAACGGGAGGTGTGTATTTCTCTTTTGGCAAAATATCGATTGAAGGTATTTTCTTGCTCTTGAGTTGAGAAATTTTCAGAGATATGAGATGGAGAAGCTTGAGGTGATCAGGTTCTTTTTGGTTCCATTTGGAGTTGATGATGAGAGGATGAGATAACTTAAGAGTTTATAATATAATGCTCAAGAGAGGTAAAATGAGATGAGAAAGAAGTGACAACTTACCTTTGTTTATAGGTAATGTTCAATCGATTGGGTGAAGCTTCCCATCGATTGTAAGCTTTAAATTTTGGTGTTAGCCATTGTCGATAGTCGTTGCATTTATTCCCCAACCTCCTAACCATTGTTATGTGCGTCAATTTTCAAATGTTTGAATTTTGAGGGTGTTGCACCCCAAAATTTGACCAACCAATTATTGTATTTGGCTTATGTTTCGACTCATTTTGCACTCTGCACTTACATACCGCATCCATTGCATTTTTGCAGTCAGATTGACTTTATCGGGATTACAGCCTCTCCTGACGCTTCAGGCATTTCCAGCCAGTTCGAATAAGCTGTTTTGAGAATTTGTGCTCGTCCCGGTGTTTTCAGCTCTCGTTGTTGTTTTTGAGGACATTTCGGTGTCTGATTTTTACCGCTTATTTCGCTATGGTTGCGCATCTGTTTTCTAATCAATTTAATTGACCTTTCTTGCATTTTAGATTTTTCTCTTAATTTTTGAAATTTTTATTGGGTTTTTATTGTGTCTCTAGAATTTTTAAGTAGATTTTATATGTTAATTGTTTTTTTTTAGATTTTATAGATATTAATAGATATTTCTTTTTAAATAGATTTTAATAGTTTTAATTGATTTTTCTAGATATTAAATAGGAATTTTTAAATATTTTCTTTTAGATTTAATAGTTTTTTTAGAACTTTTAAATAGATATTTCTTTTTTTAATTAGCTAAATAGATTTTTTGTTTCTAGACAATTAAGTAGATTTTTAATTGGTTTAATAGGATAACTCTCTTTTTCTATTTTTTAATAGGGTTAATTAGAGTTTAATTTCTTTTTAGGATTAATAGAGATTAATATTAGATTTTAATCATTTTTTTATTAGGTTTAATTAGGATTGATTAGTGGTTTTTAACTACTTAGATTTAATTTCCGTTTAATTGAGTTTTAATTCAGGTTTTAATCATGTTAATCATCCATTAATCAGTGTTTAATCAGAGTCATTAACTCGTGGCCCAAGTGTGTGTTTCTGGAGGCCCAAGTCCAACTGTGCCACTTGTCACGTATATAAGCTGCCACACGTCTCAGTCTCTCTCCACCACATCATTCATTGCTTGCCACATCCCTGCCACTTGTCTCTCTCTCACCTTCTCTCCATGACACGCGTCTCCGCCCCTCTCCCCATGCTCTGCATGGCTTCCACGTGTGTCTCCATCATCTCTCCCTCGTCGGACCACATGCAAACCGCCGGAGAACATCACCAGCAAAATCAAACGGCACTTCTCACGGCGGCTATCTCACTGGAATCATCATATTTTTCCAGATCTCACCGGAAACTGCATGAGATTTGTTCATCGTGTTCTTGAGATCATCAATGATTTTCAACTCGTTTTCAAAGATTTCATCAGGATGTTCACCACAGATTCACATCAACATCAACAGATCTTCAAGTTTTTTCAGCTCTCAAGCGTTCAACCGGCTTTGTATTGTCTGATCTGTTCAAGCTCCATCAATAACATTCCAGATCTGTAACACTCAAGAACATCATCAAGTTCTTCGTGAGTTATCCAGATCGCGCATGAACTTCATCATCTTCCTTCAGTTCATCATCCAGAAATCCTCCACAACTTCACAGAACTTCTTCCTCTATTCGTCAACGATCTAGATCTGGAAACTTCATCGCGTTTTTCTTCAGAAACTCAAGATCTTCATGATATTTTTCCAGTTCGTTCATAAACAATCTTCGTGTTCAAGAACATTCATCAACAAGAACTTCGTCCATCAAACTGTTCATTCCAAATCTTCAACAAATTTCGACTCAATCTGTTAAGTGATTCTCTTCTGGAGTGATTGCATTGAAGATGTAAGCCCATTGAAGATAAGAAGTGCATTGAAGATTGGTGAAGATAAAGCTTGTACCTGTCAAAGCTGGATATCCGTTGGAATTAGGGTTTTGATGTTGTTTGAAGCTGTTTATTTGTTGGGGTTCATTGCTTGCCAGAGCTGGGGTGCTTTTGAAGACAGGAGCTTATCTAAAGCTTGGGGATCATTGAAGAGTGAAGAAGGGGTCTTGCTTGAAGTTGTTACTGTCAACCTTTTTTGCTGTTAATCAACTGTAGCTGTCAGAGCTGGTGCTGTTTGAACTGCTTACTGTAGGAGCTGGTGTTGCTGTCAGAGCTAGTGTCGAATCTTATTTCCTTTTCTGTATTGTTTGTTGGCTTGTTCAGCTTGCCCCTTAGGTTTGAAGTGAAGCTGTTTCACTTTGCCTATTGTTTTCCCAGGTTCGAGGTTGAGTAGGACTCCCTTGCCTCGCTTGTATTGCTGCATCTCATGCATTTTATTGCTTTACTGTATATATCTGTTTCTTTTGCTGTTTATCCCCTAGGATCTCTGTTTCTCTCTGTGCAAGAGAGAAATGTGACAAACATTAGGTATAATCCACGCATGATAACATTAGGGTAGTTTGATTCCCATTTCAACCATAGGATTTTAGGGCGTCGTTTCTCTTCTTATCTCAAAACAACTCAAAAACACAGTAATAAGGTTAATCGATGTCGTACGCTACAAGCCTTAAGCTATTTGAGAAAGGGTTGCTGGAGAGTTTCTTTCCAGTAGTCTGGCTGCTTAGTGTGGTACCCTTTGGGTGACACGCGACGTAGTCACTCTCAAAGCATAGTCTCTAGTGCGTCAGAGATTACAAACATCATAAAAAAAACAGTTCTTGCGTAAAAGACTGAAAACCAATCAAAGTGTCATTTTGTCCGCTTGGACCCGTAATTAGAGGAAAACCTTTTCAGAAGGATCTAAAAAACAGTCAGACAAATTTGTGTCTTCCGTCGCCCGAACTACGTTTGCTCTGATCTTTCATGATGTATGAAAGTACGTAGGCATAGGATGATGTATCCTAGCGAGCAACCTTCCCCTCCTTTCCCGTAGGTAGGCGAACTACGTTGACTCTGATTTCTCGTTCCAGACGGGAATACGTAGGCATAAAGTGCGATACTTTGCCGAGTCATTTTATTTTCTTTTAACCCCAGACCTGTAGAGTAGATAGAATAACAATCCGTACTAGAAAACAAGCGTGGATCCCGTCGAGTACGACGGACGTGAGGGGTGCTAATACCTTCCCCTCGCGTAACCGACTCCCGAATCCAAGATTTGGTTGCGATGACCATTCCTTTCCCGTCTTTGCGTGAGGTTTACTTCGAGCGTTTCCTTTCCCTTCTTTGGGATAAATAACACACGGTGGCGACTCTTCTGTCATAGCCGGCGCCGATTTTCGCAGTAGCGACAATGATTTGCATAATTATGGGAAGTCTTGTGGTCAAAATTTAGGGTATGATATAAATGGCCCATTCTTTTGAAAGCATTAACAATATTAAGGGCTTGGAATGGAGTTCCAGCAACCTCCTCATATGTGTCTATATATCGAAAAGAAGAAAGGTGAATGACTAGCAAGGCTTGTTCACCATAGACAATCACCAGCTTAAAATTCTTAATGAAATTAAGTCTTTGATGAAGAGTGGACGTTACTTCACCAGCATCATGTATCCATGGTCTTCCTAATCAAAAAATATACGCGAGGTAAATGTACATCACTTAAAAAGTAAATTGGAGAACATGTGGACCTATCGTCATCGGGAGATCTACTTCACCAATTACTGTCCTCTCGGAACCATCAAAAGCTTTGACCATAACCCAACTGCTTCTCATAGAAGCACCTTGATAAGCCAACTTAGACAAAGTTGATTTTGGCATAACATTGAGCGAAGAACCAGTATCAACAAAGACATTAGACAGAGACTCCTCTCGGTAACATGTAGATATATGCAAAGAATAATTATATTTCTTACCCTCCGACGGCAATTCTTCATCACTGAAGCTCAAAACATTACAGGTTGCAATGTTTCCTACTATGCCATCAAACTAATCCCCTATCACATTGTGATCCACATAAGCTCATTCTAACACTTTCATCAAAGATTTCTGATGATCTTCGGAATTCAACAACAAAGATAACATTATATTTTTGACGAAGTCTGAAGGAGTTGATCTACCACCTTGTAATCACTTCTTCAGATTATCCTTGTTAATTCTTCAGCATCACTATTCCTCTTAGATTCATCAGACGGTCCAACAACCACAGGCTCTTGATTAACCACAACAGGATCTTTAACATGCACTTCCTTACTTGTTTACGCAAAATCTACCTTTCAGAGAGCTACTGGAGTAAACATACGACCACTTATAGTCATACCACTGGCATCTGCTATGTTCTCAACTGATAGAGTTGATTCAATCATCAAATTCTTACCATTTTCCAACACGGTAGTGTTATACCTCTAAGGAACAACTTTGTCAAATTCTTATGGAATCGGTCCAGGCAAACAAACCACCAAGGGAGTCATAGCACTCTCTTTTCTCTAATAAGTAATTTCCAAAGGCTTTGGAACATCAAACTGAGGAACAATAATGGCTAACTCATCATCCTTAGGTTTAGTATTGACTTGTAGAATACCCTAGTCCATCAAACCTTGGATATCTTTCTTCACCGATGCACATCCTTTAGGATCTTGCTCACATATTTGGCAATTTGAATGATCACTTTCAAACAAACCTAACTTACAAAACTTGGCATGCACATCAACCAAGGTAGTCTTCACCAAGTTAACATGAGAAATCACATACTCTTACAAATAATTTTCTACCACATTGACAGAAGGTTCACCATGTTCGGGAAGAGGATTAGCTTGCACCTTAGGTTCGGCATCTTGGAACTTCAACAGACCATTCCTAGCGAGCTTCTGAACTTCTGATTTCAAAGAGAAACAAGACTCAAGATCATGCCCCGGTGCTCCCTGATGAAAAGCACAATGAGCTTCAGGTTTATACCACCACGAAATTGGATTCAGAATAGCCCGAAGAGATCTAGTATGAAGCGCATTCTGTACCAAAGCTAGATATAATTCTATATAAGTCATAGGGATAGGATCGAATTGACCCTTCCTAGGAGCACAAGCTTGCTGATTCTAATTAGATAGCTTATTTTTCTATTGAGCAACATGAGCTAGACTAATCACAGAAGTCACTGTAACAACATGAGGTTGTTGATAACACTATTGAGATTGCTCCTGCTAACCACTTCTATTACTGGGTCTTCTTTTCCTTCCTCCTTGAAAAATGGCATTGGAATACCCTTCTTTCTTCTTATGGAAACTGTTACCATACTTCTTCGCTCCACTGACGAACCTAATTCTTTTTTTAAACGACCCTCTCTGACATCTTCTTCTAGTCCGACTCCCATACCCACTATTTCAATAAAAACATTTGGAGCTCTAGCAACCATCCTCTCATAGTAGAAAGAGCTCAAAGGGTTAATCTGAGCACAACTTCACGCCATGCTAGGCATATTCTTTGAGTGATTCTTTATCTTTCTGTGACATATCGCTTAAATGGTCACTATCATGAGCCATGTCCAAATTATATTTATATTAATGCACAAACTCCTCTGCAAGGTCATTGAAAGAACAAACATGAGCGTTGTTCAAACCCATATACCACTTCAAAGCTGCACCAGTCAAACTGTCTTGAAAATAGTGGATCAACAACTTATCATCATCAGCGTTAGTAGCCATCTTCCGAAAATACATATTCAACTTACTGTGAGGACATGAGTTACCCTTTTACTTTTCAGAGTTAGGGACCTTGCATTTGACAAGGATCTTGACATTGCGAACCAAGCACAAATGATAAGAGTTATTATCAAATAAATATTTACCCTTCACATCTTTCAAATCTTTCTGCAATTCTAGGAATTGATCCTAGAATTCATCCATTCTCTCATAAACATCCAGATTCTCACTAGGAGTAGTGTGAAAAACAGGATCCTCTTGTGGCACAACATGCATAACTGGAGGAGCGGTGACCATCACAGGTTGAACTGGAGGAACTTGACTCGCGGATGGAGCTTCAATAATAGGATGAAAATTCTCTCGAACATAATTGGGAGGAATACCCCAAGAATAACCAGCAAACATCTGATTCTGACACAGAGGTCAAATATGTACATCATTTTCAATAGAAGTAGTTGCAATTTCAGAGATAACATTCACTTGAGGCTGAGATAGAGGTGGTGGTTAATTTTGAGCTACCACTAAGGATTCCAACAGAGCAGTCATTATGTCCATTCATGTCTTTAATGAATTAACTTCCTTACGAAGTTCCCTTTGCTCTTGCTCAATAGTATCCATCTATCGTTTTGAGTTGGCCTGAGTATTGTACCAGTGTGTCAGCTTGTCTTCTATTCAAAGACGAATAAAACGAATGAGACTCCAAAAGACTAGCAAAAATCAAGACCAAATGATGCAAATGATACTGGAAATGCATATGCAAATGATTATTTCCAAGGAACTAAGGAGCATATTGCAAATATCATAAACAATAACATATTAAAAGAGAATTGAATTTCCATTTCATTAAAAAAATCTCGCGGGATTACAATTTCATTACATCATTTCAAAGCAATCCTAAATAAAAGATATAAACTAAGGCTTAGGATCTGAGGTGACTACAACTGAAGAATATCCATTTCCATACTGCAACTTCCTCTCGAGACTCCTAATATGAACTTAAAAATCAATCTTGATCTCGGCCTTTTCTTTCAATATTTTGTCAACAAAACATTTCCAAGCGAATGTTGTTTGGTTTATCCTTCATAGCATACCCAAGTTGACGTCGAGCCAAAATCAGATTGTAGTTAATACCTCCTTTTGTACCAAGAAGAAGCACATTAGGGAATTCACCACAACTGTCAATAATCTCCACGTCATCATAAACTTTAGAATACAAAGTCAAATCTGCGTTGGTGAAAGACATAATCCTCTGAGACCACCTCGAACCCTTCTTGTTATCCTTGAATAAGATGGATTACAACAAGTGCGACATAAACCACTTGTACAGTAAATGAGCACAACACATAACAGTTCCTTCGTTCTTCCCTGTCTTATTGATGGATATAATAGTAGGTATTTGCGAGCAAAGTAGTAACTAGATTCCGAATCATAAAGATACTGATAGCATTGATACCCACAAATTTTTCAACATTAGGGAACAAAATTATGCCATAGATAAGCAAGGTGATAACAGCTTCGAAAGCAACCATACTCCCTGCACTAGCAAGAGTAACATCCTTTTCCATCAAGAACTTAGAAGGTAGACCAAGAATACCTCTTTTAGTCACAAGATTCACATCAATCTCCATTTTCTCAAATTCACAGCCTCTCCAATTAAATGAGACTTAGGAATTTTCTCTAAACCACAGAACGATATTTGATCTTATACATGCAATCCTATGAGATAAGAATACTCCTCCAAAGTAGGCGCAAGTTGATAATTAGGGAAAGTGAAACACCTACATGCTGAATCATAGAACTGGACCAAGGTGTTCAAAAAAATGTCTTCAGGATCAGTGTTCAACATAGTTATAAATCTTCCATATTGGCCTTTGAAATAAGAAGGACAAGTCACAAGAGATCCTAACCTCCTCAGCTCCTTCAATTCATGGTGCTTCAATTCTTTTAGGAGGAAATAAATTTAGTGTCTTGTTTAGATAGATGTGGATTTCTGTTTACCTTTTGGATGGAAAAATAAATTTAATGTCTGAGAATTAGTGGAGTTACCAAGAAACTGTAAGGTCACTGGCTGCAAGTGGATATTCAAAACAAATAAGAACTCAAAATGTAAAATTGAGAGGTTTAAAGCAAGACTTGTGGCTAAGGGCTTCACACAAAAGGAGGAATTGATTTTAATGAAACTTTTTCTTTTGTTTTCACTAAAGTCTCTTTTAGAATCGTTATGGCCCTTGTAGCATATTTTGACTTAAAATTACATCAGATGGATGTTAAAATTACTTTTCAGAATGTTGATCTTAATGAGGGAGTGTACATGCAGCAAACTAAGGTTTTTGTGTCAATGGGTAATGAAAATTTGGTTTGTAAATTGAGAAAATATATTTATGGTTTGGAACAAGCTTCTAGGCAATGGTACTTTAAATTTGATGAGGTGGTGACTTCATTGGGTTTTAAGGAAAAAGTTGATCAGTGTATATATCTTAAGGTCAATGGGAGCAAATTCATCTTTCTTGTGTTATATGTTGATGATAGTTTATTTTCCAGTAGTGATCTTGGTCTACTTCATGAGACCAAACTTATACAACCAAGTTCTTTAATATGAAAGATCTTGGTGAAACATCTTTTGTGTTGGGAATTGGAACACATAGAGATAGATCACATGGTGTATTTGGCTTGTCATAGAGGGCTTATATTGATAGATTTCTAGAGAGGTTCAATATGTAGAACTGTAAGCCAGAACATGTTCCAATTACTAAAGGAGACAAATTCAGTAAAGATCAATGTCCTAAAAATGAGATTGAGCAGGCAGAGATGAAGGAAAAACCCTTTGACAATGCAGTGGGCAGCTTTATGTATGCTCAAGTATGCATTAGGCCTGACATTGCTTTCATAGTTGGCGTCTTGGAAGTATACCAGTCTAGTCTGGAAGTGATCATTCGATTACTGCTCAGAAAGTGATGACATATTTGCAAAGGATTAAAGAATATATGTTTGTTTTTAGAAGAGTTGACAACTTGGAAATAGTTGGGCATACTAACTATGATCTTGTTGGGGGTGTTGATCATAGGAAATCTACTCCTAGTTAAATTTTTATGTTGGCTGTAGGTGTGATATCATGGAAGAGTAAAAGAAAACTGTTGTCGTCTCTTCTACTATGCAGACATAGTTTGTTGCTTGTTATGTTGTTGTCACTCAAGCTGTTTGGTTGAGAAATTTAGTGACTGGATTTCGTATTTTTTATTTCATTGTTAAGCTACTAAAGCTTTATTGTGATAACAGTGCAACTGTGCTCGACTCTAAGAATAATAAAATTTCTAGCGGTTCTAAGCATTTGGAATTAAAGTATTTGACACTCAGAGACCTTGTAAAGAAAAATGACATTGTTGTTGAGTATATTGATACTGATTTCATGCTAGCTGATCCCTAACTAAAGGACTTAGGCCCATTATATTCAAAAACCATATTAAGAGCATGAGCATTGTGAGTTCTTTTGATGTACTTGGTTAGTGGGAGTTTGTTCTTTATGTCATTTTCTTATCATGATGTATTTTATTTTAGACATTTTAAGTGTTAGATTGTCAAGTACTTTCTATTTTGAGCAATTGATATTATAATGAACATTGTTTGTCGTTGTTTTATTATATGTCATTTGTTAAAATTAAGATCAGTGTCATTGGGACCATCAGGCCTATGGTCGACACTTGTTTGGAGTTCGAGGCATGGTTATAATTTGAGCTCGTGATCTTCAATACCAATATACTGGTGATCGACGCCATATTGGAGCTGAGGTATGATTTTAAGCTCGTCGTTGTCGGGACCACTGTGCCGGTGGTCGACGCCATATTGGAGCTGAGGTGTTATGGTATGTAAAACCGTGTAATTTCTCCGGCTTTAATGAATTTCAGAGAAATTGTTAAGGACTGACAAAGAAAATAGCAATTGGTTGTTGGATCACATTGGCATATTTTTTTTGCCACACTCCACACTGATGACTAATTGACAAAGTTCGTAGTATTTATAACCACTAAAGGTTTTATGTCAATGAAGGATATAATAATTGTCGTGATTCAATATTGCTTGACTTTTCTTTGGGTGGAGTCATATTCAAACACTGCACCTGGAATCATGCATTTCTTTAAATCGCAACCGCATTTTAAGGAATTAGTCATTAACCCGAGAGTTGTTTTCAAAATATATTTTAAATAAAAATCACACCATTGATTTTGCCCAAGTGGGAGAATGTTAGATTTATCTAACTTTTTATGGGCTACAATCAATTGCTGCTTAGTTTGTGAAAAACAGGTTAATTGTGATTCTGATGGGGGTGCATATATAAGTCCTTTATTGGTTAAGTGGTCTATTTTAATTAAATACTGAGTGTCTAAAACCTGATTGGTGTGGAAAAAGTGTGGGCTTTAACCCAAGACCCATAATGGGTAGAGACTAAGGTTATATATATTATATGGCTAGGTCCCATCTGTATTAACTAGAATTAGAAACATAACTAACTACTCCACAACTTGTTTCATTGAGAGTTGTGAACGGATACAAATGAAGATTTGGTGATTCATCTTTTCAGAATTTCGAATCAAGGTGACAAGAATGACAATCCTTATTCCCAAATCATGTAAGTATTGATGTTTTAATCTCATATAAATGATCACTAATTTTTTTCGCTTACAATATTTTCTTCAAACATAGCCTTATACGTAATTAGGAGTAACAATAGAATCCATTAAGCAAATATTTATCCAATTCATCTATTAAAAAATCCATTCAATTTATCTATTATATGAAAAGTATATTAATAGATTGGATCAATCAATCCATTTATATAATATAGATAAATTCAATTCATCCAACATATTGTAAAAATTCAGTCAATCATTTTTATTGCATATTTTAAATTTATTAAGTTATTTTATAATAAAGCAATAATAATTATTTATATAATTATTAATCATAAAAATTTTTTTGAAATTTATCTACGAGGCAACTAATTTGTATAATACATAAGTTTTTTTTTTTCCATTTCTTCCAACACTAACGCGTTGATTTAAGTAAGACGGTGGGAACTAAACTCCAAACAATTTTAGTTGTTTTAGTAGAGAAAGTCTTCATTGAATTGAACAACACGAAAACTTTGTAACGTGCTTGTTCAAGCTCCACCTTATACCAACTCATATGCATAGTATCATATGCATAATAATAGAAATAGTTGGTTACACTTAATTAATGGAATAACTTATTCTTATTTATTATTACACGTGATTGCTTACATAATGGGTCTGTGAATACACTATTTTAATATTAATTTGCACATGATTGCTAATCTCAACAATTTTAAAAAATAACGAGAAGATAAAAGGTGTATTGTTATTGTTATTTTGCGTGTGAGACTAAGATCAAAAAGGTGGAAATGCCTGGTCTCAACCTTTCAACAAACGTTAGCTTTGACGGTGTTGATGTATCTTCCATACTTTCTCAACTCAACTCAACTCTTGCCAACATCTTGAATTACCCTAAATCTGTATTAACACTTTCCCCTCACTCATTTAATCCTTTTTATTTGCATTAATCTTTGTTCTAGACATGTAAAGTCTATCTTTATTTTTCATATTTTAATGTTGATTTTCAGTGGGTGACTGTTTCATTAGAAGGATCAATACCCATGAGTTTCGGTAACACAGAGGACCCAGCTGCTTATGGTGAATTTGTGGCTATTGGTATTCTCAATCCAGAGTTGAACAAGAAACTCAGTGCTGAAATTGCATTAGTTCTTCAAACCATGTTGTCAATTCCCAAGTCAAGATTCTTCTTAAGATTCAATGATATTGAGGTTCTCAGCTTTACTTTTTGCCAACTGTTCTTTTCTCACTTTAGTAATTATAATAATCATTAGAGCGAGTACTAGGGTTCGTACTTTAGTAATGACGTTTAGCATTATCCATCTCAGTAAGTTGAGTTAGGATTTAAGAATTTCTGGCTTTTAAATAATCCATTGCTCTCATTGATTCTCACACCTCCCTAAACTACACCATCTTTCAATTTGATTCAACTTTATAATTAAATAGTGTTTCATTTGTTTTTTGTAGGGTTATAATTGTGGACTTGATGGCAGTATCATGGTGGTAGAATCCAAATGATTGCATAATGAAATTTGTTTGGATAGTCTGAAGTTAATATTACTGTTGTACATTTGCATCATAGGCAGATGGAATAGCTCAATTGATACGTTCAACTGATACGTGTTAGTTAACTTAAAATAAGTGTAATCTATTAATCTAAGATTCAATTGTTCGTTGCAGTATTTACTTATATTTATGGTTATGAATAAAGTTGAAATTTCTTCAACTCTTCTTGCATACTGTAATGGCCTCTCAATAAGAATATATCAGCAAGCTCCAAAATGTGTAGCTGCAATTCTCTATTAAGTGATATCAGTTCCTTGAAATCTATAGAAAATCGAATTTTTACGGTACGATGGAAGATAAAAGATTTAAATAATCTTGTAACTGGTTATAATGAAAATCTTTTTTATCTCATACTCTTGAATAGTCTGGGTGTTCCCGAAGTGTCAATAGGGCTAAACGTTCTTGATCCAAGAGATTTTGACAATATGTCCGCCTAAAATCTTAATTAATTAAAGAGTTAAATGATTATATATACACCGTCAATGTAAATCACACACAATGAGATACTCATTTTTTTCATGTCATTTCATTAATTTCAAAAATACAATTACCAAAGCAGAGTTCTTGAGTATCTATCATACTATGAAGCACGGACACGAGAAACATGATATCGACACTGGCTCATCCATATTTGTCAAAAACTATGCAAATGAAAAAGGTTGAAGCTCCCACATTGCACTTTGTTGATTGACAATTTTGTTTTCATAGTACCAAACAAGAAGAACCGGTGTTTATTTTTTATAATAATAAATCGAAGGACCAATGTTTCACTAACATAAAATACTATATTTCTTTACCAGCCACCGTTCAACAAGAATATAATAGTCGAAGAGATCTGCGTGACAAATGAAATTGTCACTTTGAATATGTTATTTAATAAGGTTTCTTGACTTGATAAACTTGAAATTGGTAATGAAATCAAAAATTGAACACGTTAAAAAAATCAATTCTTTAATAAAGTCCTACTATTCAAAAGTCTAAAGTACTACCTTTTTTGCTTTCATGTTTAATATAAGCCACCATTTTTCATGTCATTCCTATTTCTCTGGTGAGAAAAGAGATATGCCAGCAAATACAAATACAAAAACTAGTGATATCCCTACGCCAGAAATGACATTTAGCAGCGCACACAAAGACAGCGCTTCTAGAAAAAGCGCTGCTAAAGAGGAATAAAAAAAAAAAAAAAATTGATAACCAAAGACAGCGCTTTTTCAGAAAGCGCTGCTAAATTGAGGTCCTAAGACAGCGCTTCTAAAAAGCGCTGCTAAAAGGGGGAGGGGGTCTAAGACAGTCCAAAGACAGCGCTTTTTAAAAAACGCTGCTAAAGGGGGGTCCTAAGGCAGCGCTTCCAAAAAGCGCTGCTAAATGGGGGGTCTAAGACAGCCCTAAGACAGCCCAAAGACAGCGCTTTTCTAAAGCGCTGTTGTAGGTCTGGTCTACGAGAGCGCTTTTTCCATAAAGCGCTGCTATATGGGTTACATTAGAAGGTCTTTAAGAGCGCTTTTTAAAGCGCTGCTAAAGCTATTAAAAAGCGCTGCTATAGGTTTATTAGAATTAATTTAAAATACCCACCAGAATTTTTAGGAGAAACAGAACAGTCATATTACGTATTTCTTTCTTTCTTTTTCTCTGGCGAACAAAGAACGTTGCCCTATAAACCATCGTTGTCGTCCAACCGTCGCCCTCCTCTGTTGCATTTCGTCGCCGTTCACCGTCCCTCTGCTTGTCTGCATTGCATTTCCGCCATTGTTACGGTATTTGAAATTTTACTCTGATTTTCTTTTTTACGTATATTTTCACCATTGTTGCTGTAGAACTGAATATGTTTTCACCATTGTTGCTGTAATCTTTAAGTAGAACAAAGAGTTTTTATTTGAGAGTTTATTTGAGAGTTTATATTTGAGAGTTTAGATTTAGAGTTTATATATGAGAGTTAAGTATTTGAACTGAATATGTTTTCTACAAGAGTTTATATTTTTTAAGAGAGTTTATATTTTGTATGTTTTAAGAGAGTTTATAAGAGAGTTTTGTTTGTGATAACTGTTTGGTCATGAAATGTTTAAGAGAGTTTATAAGAGAGTTTATAAGAGAGTTTTTAACCATTGTTTGAGAGAGTTTCAATGTTCAAGAGAGTTTCACCATTGTTTGTGATAACTGTTTGGTCATGAAAATGCAATGTTTATAAGAGAGTTTATAAGAGAGTTTTTAAGAGAGTTTTATATGTATAAGAGAGTTTATATTTTTTAAGAGAGTTTTATATGGATAAGAGAGTTTTATATGTATAAGAGAGTTTTTAGGAGAGTTTTATATTTTTTAATAGAGTTTTATATGGATAAGAGAGTTTATACATATATTTTTAAGAGAGTTTTTAAGAGAGTTTATATTGTTTAAGAGAGTTTTATATGGATAAGAGAGTTTATAAAACCAACATGAATAGTAAGGGTGTCATTTTGGTTTAAGGATTATCTAGTAATTTTAATATGATTTGTTTTGGTGGATTATCTAGTATTTTTAATATGATTTGTCTTGGTTAATTATTAATATGATTTTAATAAAATTTATATTTTGTCTGCTATAGGGGTTACCTGTGAAGAGCAAAGTTGTGATCGTTTCCAAGCATCCTATTGCGTAGCATTCTTAGAAGTTAGTGATTTCCTTACAGGTATTCTCTGTTTTGTTTAACTTTTATAGTTTAGTGTAGATTACTCAATTAGTATGGATAAAAAATGGATGTCTGGTAATCGATTGTCAAAAGAGTACGAGAATGGGGTATCGAAGTTCGTTAAGTTTGCTGTTGAACACGCCAAAGACCCCAGTAGGATCACATGTCCTTGCTTAGGATGCTGTTATGGGCGTCGAGTTGACGCTGTTCAGTTGGAATCTCATTTAATGAGACATGGAATTGATCGAAGTTACACATGTTGGACATTACATGGTGAGATAAGTAACGAGAATGTTGAACCCCGGAATAATACGACATGTGCTTCAAAGGACAATGTCAGGGATACATATGATTGTGATCGAGTCGAAGAGATTGCAGAAGCACTTGAAGAAGATCTTCAAGATTGTCCCAAGATGTTTGAGAGGTTGGTAAGCGATGCAGAGAAACCGTTGTATAAAGGTTGCACTACTTTCACAAGATTGTCCGCGGTATTAAAGTTATACAATTTAAAGGCGGGTAATGGATGGTCGGATAAAAGTTTCACAGAGTTGTTAGCCCTACTTCAAGAGATGCTTCTGGAGGATAATGTTCTTCCCAATCGAACCTATGAAGCTAAAAAAATGTTATGCTCTATTGGCATGAGCTATGATAAGATACATGCTTGTCCAAATGATTGCATTTTGTTTCGAAATGAATATGCATCATTAAACGAGTGTCCTAAATGCGGTGTATCTCGGTATAAGAAAAAATTGTCACCAGCAAAAGTATTATGGTATTTTCCTATAATTTCGAGATTCAGACGCATGTTTCGTAGTGAAACAGATGCAAAACACCTGACTTGACATGCAGATGATAGAATTGTAGATGGAAAGTATTGACATCCGGCAGATTCACCACAATGGATGAAAATTGATAATGATTATCCTGATTTTGGAGAAGAAGCTAGAAACCTTCGCTTGGCATTATCGACTGATGGAATGAATCCGCATGGTCTGCAGAGTATCTCACATTCCACCTGACCTGTAATTATTATGATTTATAACCTACCTCCATGGCTATGTATGAAGCGTAAGTACATGATGTTATCTATGTTAATTTCTGGCCCTAAACAACCAGGGAATGACATAGACGTATACCTGACACCTCTAATCGAAGACTTAAAGAGTTTGTGGGAGAACGGTGTGGAGGTTTATGATGGATATAGGAAAGAAAGTTTCAATTTAAGGGCGATGTTGTTTGGCACAATTAATGATTTCCCAGCATACGGAAATCTATCGGGGTATAGCATTAAAGGTCAATGTGCGTGTCCTATCTGTGAAGAAAACACAGATTGGACGCGGTTGGAATTTGGTCAGAAGAATGTCTTTCTTGGTCATCGTAGATTCTTAAATTCTAGTCATCATTACCGTGGGTGGAGAAAAGCATTCAATGGAAATTCAGAACAACGTAAAGCTCCACCTACATTGACCGGCGAACAAATTTTTGAAAAGGTGAAAGATGTGAGTACTAAGTTTGGCAAGCCTTTTGCTCATACGCTTGTCACGCGTGGGTGGAAGAAGAGGTCAATTTTGTTTGAGTTGTCGTATTGGAAGTCGTTGTATGTAAGACATTTTCTTGATGTTATGCATATTAAAAAAAATGTATTTGAAAGTGTTATTGGTACATTACTCAATATACAAGGAAAGTCTAAGGATGGCCTTAAAGCAAGAAAGGACTTGGTAGCAATGGGAATAAGAAATGAATTAGGATCCTTGAAGAAAGGAAACCGCACATATCTACCACCTGCTGCTTATACTTTATCTAGAAAGGAGAAAAAGATACTGTGTAAGTTTCTGAGTGAAGTTAAAGTTCCAGAAGGATACTCTTCAGATATTAGAAGACTTGTTTCTATGAAAGACCTCAAGTTAAAAAGTTTAAAGACACATGATTGCCATGTTATAATGGAACACTTTCTACCAATAGGTATACGTTCTATTTTGCCAGAAAAAGTGAGAGGCGCAATAACTAAATTGTGTTTTTTCTTTAGGTCAATCTGTAGTAAGGTGATAGATCCTGCGATCTTACCAACATTTCAAAGAGAAATAGTTATTACTTTGTGCGAGCTTGAAATGTATTTTCCTCCATCATTTTTTGACATAATGGTACATCTAGTTGTTCATCTTGTGAAAGAGACACAACTGTGTAGACCTGCCTATATGAGATGGATGTACCCTGTTGAACGTTATATGAAAATATTGAAAGGATATGTGAAAAACCGAAGTCGACCAGAGGAATGTATTGTTGAACGATACATTGTTGAAGAAGCTATTGAGTTTTGTACTGAATATTTGTCCAACGTTCAATCCATTGGCCTCCCAAAATCTCATGTTGTTGAAAAAATAGATGGTAAACAGTTAATTGGAAATAAAGTTGTGACAGTTTCAAGGGATGAACGGGAGAAAGTGCATTTGTATGTTCTGCACAATGACATTGAGGTTGAGTCGTATGTTGAAATGCACAAGGACGTTCTCCGAGGTTTAAATCTGAATAGAAATGAAAATTGGATAGTACGTGAGCACAATCGAAGTTTTATAACATGGTTCAAGGAGCATATTTTTTCAAAATTTTATTCTGATCCCGCTTCAATAACAGAAAGGTTGAGATGTTTAGCATATGGTCCAAGTTTGCATGTGTTTTCTTATAGCGCATACGCAATTAATGGATACACATTTTATACCAAGGAACAAGATGATAAAAGTACAATGCAAAATAGTGGTGTCACCGTGCTTGCCGAAGCAATGCACATTTCCTCGTATTATGGGGTTATCGAGCGCATTTGGGTGTTTGATTATGAGAAGTTTCATATTCCTATCTTTGGATGCAAGTGGGTTGAAAATAATAGTGGCATACAAATGGATAAATCAGGTTTTTTGAAAGTGGATCTTAATAAGGTGGGGTACAAAGATGACCCTTTTATTCTAGCCACACAAGCTAAACAAGTGTTCTATGTCACTGATCCGACAAGTACGAAATGGTCTATAGTTCTTTTTTCCAACAAAGTAATCGATGATAACATTGGAGAAAAGGGGGATGTTGATGTTGAGAATGAATCTTATATTATAGATGATCCAGATGAGAATATTAGAGCGGACGAATCATATATTAGAAATGATCATAACGAGGGAATTTGGATCAACCCATCTGTCCGTGTTGTTAAGAGACAAGTAAACCCCGTTACAACGAAAAAAAGAAAGAGATGTTAAAGGTACTTGTAACATATTATTTCTTATTTATACCATGTTTTTCTTATTTACATATTTCTTATGTATATATTTGTTATTTACATATTTGCATGTCATTCATTTGATACTTTGGTTTTTCTGAATTACAGGTATATATATTATGGCCAGCAACGAGGAAACATCACATGATGGAAAACAAACAACAAAAGACGTGGAAGGCGATATTAAAAGAGGCATAACAATTATGAAAAAAATCATTTGTGCGAGAGATAAAGGAGTAAAGTATGATGTCCATTGGAATGAAAGAGATCAGTTAGTTGAGCCTAACGGTGCATTGCTTACAAGTTACATCGGAGCACTTGTACGTTTTCAAGTTCCGATTACTTGCGATAATTGGAGAATTGTTTCATTACAACCGGCTAAAGATAAGATTTAGACCGAGATTCAGGTATGATATTTGATTATTTTTAATTATGTTGACAGTTACGTCTTTAAATTAATTATACTAACATGTTATATGTATGTGTGTTTGTTTGCAGAGATCTTTTAATATTGAAGATCGTAGGAGAAAATATTGTATTCAATTGGCCGGAAAACGCTTGAGGGGATTTAGAGCGTTTTTAACAAACAAGTTTCTAAAAGATTCTGAAGGAAACTTTGTTGACTCGGAGCGTCCAATGAAGTACGCGGATTTGATTTCGGAGGAAGAATGGGAGACGTTTGTTGCAAAGCGAAGAACAAAAGAATTTGAAGTAAGTACAACTTATCATGAACTATGTATAGTATATATATACTTCTTCCACAAGAGTTCTGATAAGCTTGTTTTTTCAGGTTGTTAGTGGCGTAAATCATCAATGGGCATCAAATCCCGCATATCCATACAGAAAGGGCCGTTTGGGATATGCACGATTAGAACAAAAAATAGTAAGTACATATAAATGCTTTAATATGATATATTTACAAAAAATAGTAAGTATATATAATAGGATATAATGCTTTATTATCCGTCTTAATGCGTAGTTGGAAGAGGAGAAGAGTGATGCGACATCTCTTCCGGACCATGTTGTATGGAAGGCTGCCCGTGTGGGACGAGATGGAGTCGTTCAGGAAGAAGTTCAACAAGTCTTTGAACAATGTGTAAGTACAACGTTATCTTTGTCAGTAACTGATCAAAAGTGTATAATATATTTATATATGTTTTTATCTATGTTTCAGGAGAATCTATCCCAGACCATAACTCCCGCTGAGGACGATGATTGCAGGAGCTTACTGAGCCGGGTGCTGAATATTCCTGAGTATTCTGGGCGTGTGAGGGGTAAGGGATTTGGCGTCACTCCATCCAAACTGTATAAGCAGCCAAAGAAAAAAATCCAACCAATAAAGAAGTGATGGATACTTTGGAGGAATTGAAAGCGCAAATCCGTGAATTACAGAAGGATAAGGAGAGATACATGTTGGAAAGACGCGGTCCAGAGGGTAAAGCTACTAGTGACAAAGATAGTATCGGTTGTCCGCAGAAGCTTCCAGAGGTTTTTGTATATACTACATTGAAATTAATTTAGCACAGTTTACTTAATTGACACATTAACTGATCATTATTTGTTTAGGGCATTTCACGTTGCCGACTATATTTATCGTCACCTACTCATCGAATGGTTGGCAAGGGAAAGGTGCATAACTTTCTGGGAGACTTACTTCACCACAAACCGCTCCCTTCTGGATTTTTGAAAGTATCTATTGATATTGCATTAGAGGGGAGTGCGTTGTTGCCTATATCAGATGATATTTCAGGCGCAACAGTGGTGGGAGACGCAATAGGAGCGTATGTGGCATGGCCGGCAAATCCCATTTGCATAGATGATGAGGTAGGTTGAACCTTTTAATACTCAAATGTTTTATGATCCATACATGAAAGTTATTCTTACATCTACATTTTCTTATTTACATGATGATCTTAGACTCCTACAAAATCCAAATCAAAAGATGATAGAATTATTGTGCGGGATACCGATTCAGCTGCATCAAAGAAACAGGTACTACTACAGTTACATGATTATCTTGTTATACATTAATTACTGAACTTATATATGACTTTTAGGTTCATGATCAGCAGTCGCAACAAGTCAGCAAGGGTAAGATGCCTGAAACTTCCAAGGTTCCCAGAAAAGCATTTGTTCCTCGATTTAGGATGTGCCTTGAAACATATGTCGGAACATCAGATGTGCCTGAGGGTGGCATCCGTCAAATACACATGGAGGCAGGTATTTTCGGTTTTGAATATCCCGAAACAATTGCTAAGGAGGATTTTGATCAGGTTTTCAACCATTCTGAATTGGGCGTCGGTGTTATGCATTCATACATCAGGTACTTCGATCCATTTTAATTAAATAATTGAACATTTTAAAATTTGCTCGTTTAACTGAATATTCTAATGTTGATTATGTTTTTTTAGGTTCTTGTATGACAAGTTATTGGTCCCGAATGAATTGACTTCAGTATTGGCATTCTTATTTGCTAGCTGTGTCAACTCACGTATGATAGACCAGACACCGGATACAGTCAAAGAGTACACAGTGCAGAGATTTATGCGCGCGACTACGGAGAAGTTGTTCTTGTTGCCATATAATACTGGCCATGGGTTAGATTTTATTCTAAATTCATTTATTATAATTGTTCGATTTTTCCCTTTCTATATAACATTTCCGTCTAAACTGTTGTCTTATTTTATAGTGGACATTGGTTGTTGATCGCGATTAATCCGACGAAAGAAATAGTGTATTATATAGATTCATTGGATGACGATACAACAAAATATGAAAATCTAAGGAACTTTGTTGATACGTAAGTGATGAGATATACTGTTGTCTTTAATTATATATCTTTATTTATTATGTGACATTGTTCTAAATATGCGTTTATATTATGTTAAAGTTATACAAATATTCAGAGCACAAAGAGATGCAACGGTGCCAAAAAGCAAGGCTAACAACATCAACTGGATCAGAGTGGAGGTATATTTTCGCATGTTTGACTGTTATAGTGGTTCTACTTGATAAAACTATTTAAACTATATATCCTGATAAATGTTCGTTTGTTTTTTCCATTTACAGTGTCCTCGGCAGCGTAATGGTATTGACTGTGGATATTTTGTATTGCGCTTTATGAGGGAAATTATTCTTTCTGGTCAACTTGAGATTCCAGTCATGGTATGGATCAATTCATTATATAAGTTATATGATTCATTTTGATAATTATCCGATACTTCATCTGAGTAATTAGTTTTAAAATTAAATCTTATTCGATCTGTTATATTATGTAGTATTTTGATGAATTCAAGTGCGCTACTTACACGAAAGCAAAATTGGAAGAAATTAAAGAGTAATGGTGTCAATTTATTCTTGGGTTGAGAATTGTATAGAGTTATTGGATTGGAAGAATTGTAATTATATGTAAATTGAATGTATTTGTGTTGTTGTAATTCTGAGGATCGAATTTTGTTGTAACATATTTAAACAGGTTTATGTGTATATTAAAATGTTTATGAACAAAGTGATGAGTTATAATGTATCCAAAGTTTTGAATTGTATATATAAGGCCAAAGTTTTGAATTGTGTATATTTAAGGCCAAAGTTTTGAATTGTATATATAAGGCCAAAAAGTGTTGAAATAAAGGCCTGAATTATAAGCAGGTTTGTGTAATATAAGCAGGTTGTTGGTAAATATACAAAACAGGGTGAATATTTTAAAAAAAAAAAATTAAAATCTGGGACATTAGACAACGCTGCTAAAGGTCACAAACATAGTGCTACAAAAGCGCTGCTATAGGTTTGGAAGGGGGGGGGGGGGTCTAAGACAGCGCTTCTAAAAAACGCTGCTAAAGGGGGGGCTATGGCAGCGCTTTGTAAAAGCGCTGTTAAAGGTGGGCTCTAAGACAACGCTTTGAGAAAACGCTGCTAAAGGGGGGGATGGTTGGGGGGAATATGCAGCGCTTATGAAAGCACTGCTAAAGGGCTATAAAAGCGCTGCTAAAAGTGTTGCTGAAGGGAGCCTTTAGCAGCGCTTTTTCCATAAAAAAGCGCTGCCTTTACCTTTAGCAGCGCCACTTTTGGCAGCGCTTTAAAGCGCTGCTAAAGGCCAAAAAAAGCGCTGCTAAAGGTCTTTTTTGGCATAGTGTATCCCACGCCAGCAAAAACACCATATAGAAAGATCGTACAATGCTACAAGAAAATCCACAACTCTAACCCAACAAGTTCCTATACCTATCAATACACCTACAAGTCCCACTGAGAACAACTAAGAACAAGAAACACAAACCACACCTAACTAAAAATTACAGAACACTTCCAGACCTTGCGACCAAACAAAACCAGACCACACCAGCGCAACAGCCTCGGTCAATATACATATAAAAACCTCTTGATCGACTGCTCCACTCCTCTAGAAAGTGATTAGAAATAAGAAATCCTCCCAAACCTCCAAAACACCTCGCTAACACACACTTGATCTAACTATGTGCTGAATTGAGGTGAGTAAGTCCAGCACCAATCCGAATCTACGGGGTAACATCCATTTGCAACATTACAGAACACAAAAAAAGCAAGACCCAACCAACCCTCAATCTCCAAACCCACTGCATTACCCACCCCAAACTAGATCTAAGAGGCAAGTAGTATTAGCCCCTGATCCGCAACCATAGAATCACCGCAACACAAAACTTAACACCTTAGCAGCACACACCCTAAAACACAGAGGAAATCTGAGACAACCACTCACATTCAGTGCACGCACTCAATCGAATTTATCAGCCAAAGCTCCAGAGAATAACTAAACTCATTCAATTTACTCTTCAACCAAGACCATGACAGAGTTTTATATTGTCAAGCAACCTCCCTTCTTATATATGTATATTAATTCTTTTGTTGACATTTGCTAGATTTCCCGTGCCTTATCTAATTTATCTACCGCCACATCACACTTCATCACTTCTTCTTTATTGTTTTATAACTATTCAAATTCAATATTGTTTTATATTTATTCTTTCAATATTGTTTTCCCTTGGTCTTAAAGGGAAAAAAACCAATAAAGCATTCTATTTTCTTCCTCACTGCTAAATTTGATACTAATAATACTACTGAAGCCAGAATACCATCTTTTATAACATGAATTGTTGAGCCATTTACAACCTTTCAATGGGAAGATATTCACTGTGATGCTGAGTTTTAGAAATTGGATTTTGCTTTTAAAAAAAGCTAGCCTAAGAAACACTTAACTGTTAACAAACATAACTAACCCGCATACGACCCAATGGATAATGCTGTTAGTGAAACTAACTCTTAACATAACAAGAGGAGAGTTATCTATATTAAGTATAACTGAGATATTTTATCTCTAACAGGGTCAGACCAATTTGTGGGTCATGGGTCTATTGTATACAATCTTATCTTGCATTTACAAGACGTTGATTCCACGACTCAAACTTCTAACCATGATCTCCTAGGCACAAAACAGAAAGTAAATTTTCAAGTTTTGTACTTATCAAAATCATTATCATGACTCTTAGAATTTGAGGTCTTAACAATAACAACACAACTCAAATTTCAAAAACATTTTGGTACTACTATTCATTATTGCAATTGCAGAGATAAAATATTGAGTTATGATAACATTGATATGATGTTTTGTTTCTTCAATATAAACATACTTTCCAAGTAGAATAAAAAGATCAACGCAAACACTAATTGAATTCTCAGTCAATTCAAGCATAAATACTACTGATAAACTTGTGTCTCGAGGTTTGCACAACAAAATTGAAGCAAAACATAAACTAGTTTAAATCAGTATTCATGGGGATGATGACAAACCACGTATATGATTTACCATCAGAGTGACAAATAAAATAAAATAACCATTTTAAAATAAAATAATTTTTGTTGTTTAATAGAAGTAAAAGACACTGATGCACACTAGTGCAGAAATGACTTTTTACATCGGGCGAAAATGACTTTTTACATCGGGTCTTAGTCTGATGTAAAGTCAGGCGATGTAGTAAAATAAAGACATTTTACATCGGGTTTTTCCCCGATGTAAAAAATGCACCAAACACATCGGTTAAACTTTTAAGTCTGATGTGAAAAAAATATAATTGTAAATGTTAATTATAAAAGGGTGTTTTTACATCGGTTGTAAGGCAAAACCGATGTAAAAGGTGGATATTTTACATCAGTTGCGTGGAAAAACCGATGTAAAAAGTACTGTAGAAAATTTTTTTTATGCTGGCACTTTTTACATCGGTTTAACCAGAGAACCGATGTAAAAGATAGACTTTTTACATCGGTTGTGTGGTTCACCCAATGTAAAAAGTACTGTAGGAAAAAAAATTATGCTGACACTTTTTACATTGGTTCTCTGGTTAAACCGATGTAAAAGATAGACTTTTTACATCGGTTGTATGGTTCACCCAATGTAAAAAGTACTGTAGGAAAAAAAATTATGCTGACACGTTTTACATTGGTTCTGTGGTTAAACCGATGTGAAAGGTTTTTACATCGGTTATTTCATTCGCCCGATGTAAAATGTATTGTTACGAGTATAAATTATTTTTCTATTTTTTAGCCGTTCCCTGTAACTTTTTTGGTACCTAATTTTTCATATTTTTCCAACATTACACAGACCATAATTAGGTCGCTATTTTCCATAGTGCACATCATATAGACCACATTTAGGTCGCTATTTTCATAGTTTTGCAACATCACATAGACCATATTTAGGTCGTTATTTTCATATTTTTCTCACAAATCTAATTTAATTGCACCAAATATCTAGTATACACATAATTGATTTACAAAAGTGTCAGCATAAAGGATATACACAAATGTACAAAATTATAAGGATGTTGGCACGATGGACCACTACAACAAAAAAAAGCTTAACCTTTATATAATTCAAAGAAACATGTTGCCCAACGGAGTCGCAAATCATACAAATCATCGTTGTTAAATTCGTTGGGTCATCAAATACCTACAACCCGTAAGTAACAATAGAGTTATTCTTTGAAAATTCACATTAAGTTGCAAAACGTAAAGTAAATAACAAATTAAAGTCATTTTTATTACCTTCATCCAAGATTTGGTTATATTGGCAGAGACAATATCCAACATATTTTTCATCACATAATACCCAATATCATTAGAGTTAGGTTGTTTCCTTGCCTACATGATCAACATACGAACACATAGCAGGGTCCATAAATTCGTATACTTCAGATTGTGAAGTATCTATACACAAACGATGAATATACCTGAAAATTTTTAAAAATCAACATGATAATAAAAGTGATGAGAGATATAACATAATTGACATACCAAAACCAATAGAGTATAAGTAGTAAAAAATTACAGAAGTAAAGAAAATAAAAAAGATCAAGACACATGTTAACCTTATGAGCTTAACATTTTTTTTTACCACCACGTACCAAAATTCTCTTCTGAATAAATTATAGTATTTTAATTATAAGAGAAAAGTTTATCTATCTCTCATACATTGTCCAAAAATGGTATTTTGCATTTTTTTCAATTATATAATCATTATTATTATTATTATTATTATTATTATTATTATTATTATTATTATTATTATTATTATTATTATTATTATTATGTGCAAATTTATTTAGTGATTTGATTAGTTACATAGAACAACAAAGTGATTAGGAGGAAGAAGAATGTTGTTCCGAGGAAGAAGAAAATCCATGAGAAAGTGATAACTCAATTTTATGATGATAATGAGATTTCTTTATTTTTTTTCTCAATATTTCTTTTTAATTTGTAATTTCTTATGTTGTGATGTATTATTTGATAACTTAAAATATATTGGATAACGTGCAAAGTTGTTGTCGTATTTTATAGAAAACAAATTTAAAATGTTTTTTACTATTTTTAAAAAAGAATTCATAAAAATTATTTTAAAAACATAAAAATAAAATTATTTTTTCCTTAATTTATAACAAACAAATTCAATATCTAAAGAAAACAAACTTTAAATTTAGTAAATGAATCCTGTTTTCTTTCTTTTTTTTGGTTAGTGATTCCTAACTTGTGAAATTTTTTATTTGATAAATATTTGTTTGGTTATTAACAATTTAGATGAATTAGGTTCCGAAAATTTATTTATAGAAGTATTTACAATTCATTCATCAAAAAGATTATCCTATCACGACTTCTCAAATAATTTAAGATAAAATCTAAATTCATAATAATCTTATTTAATAAATAATTTAGTATTTCTTGACCAAAAATAAATAAAAATGAAAATTAAATTAGGATGATAGTTATAGTGATTGTGTAGGACTATGAACAAAATCAATAAATTGTCAAGTATTGCCATATGTCACCTAACCATATATACCTTTAGCAATATCTATCATTGACTCAACTGTCCATGACTTTGACAAGTTTTCATGGAAAGCAAATTTTGTTATGCTCAACCATGAAGAAAAACAATTTCATAATAAAAAATAAAAGATATATTCCATCTAAAAACCACCACGTACCAATATTTTTTTCTGAATAGATTATAGTATTTCAAGTGTAAGAGAAAAGTTTATCTATCTCTCATACATTTATTTTATGCATGAGTCTAATAAAAAAGTTAAAATCATTTAAATAGAATTTTCTGTAAAAAAAATATAAGAATTTACCAACATTCATCAGCCTCACAAATTCATAGCATTCATCAGTCTCACAAATTCACCAACAAAAAAGAATCAATCTCAAAAATACAAACAACCATAAATCACTATAAAAAAAACTCACTTACTTGTTACCCTTAATCTTGAACCAAGTCTCAGCATAATGTTTATGCACAGTAGCCAAACGAAACAGAGAACGAAACGGAGGAGGTGACGGAATCGGTGAGGGAATGGCGGAGGAGGGAGTTTCGTCGTGGGTCGTGGGCGGAGGGAGGACGAAGATGGCGCGCGCAGGGACGGAGGAGGAAGAAGACGGCGCGCGCACGGACGGAGGAGGAAGGAAGACGGCGCACGCACGGTCGTGTGTGGGGCGGAGGGAGAACGGCGTGGGTCGTGTGTGGGTCAGAGGGGGAACGACGACGGTCGATGAAAGTAGGTCTTGGGGAGGAGGGTTTGAAAGAAAGCTTGAAATGTGCAGGTTCTATTGTGATTGTAAACTTATTTTGGAATTCTCAGGATCTTTTACATCGGTTGAATAAGGAACCGATTTGAAAGCATAGTCCACAAAACTTTTTAAATCGGTGGAAAGCCCAACCGATTTAAAAAGCTCACCCGTATAGACTTTTTAAATAAGTGGAAATATTAACTGATTTCAAAACACTATTTTTAATATATTTTTTAAATCGGTACATTTAATAACCGACTTAAAAGCACTCTTTTTAATTTATTTTTTAAATCAGTGCAATTAATAACCGATTTAAAAACACTTTTTTTAAATCGGTGCATTTAATAACCGACTTAAAAGTACTCTTTTTAATTTATTTTTTAAATTGGTGCATTTAATAACCGTTTTAAAAACACTTTTTTTAATATATTTTTTAAATCGGTGAATTTAATAACCGATTTAAAAGCAATTTTTTTAATTTATTTTTTAAATCGGTGGAAATAATAACCAATTTAAAAGCCCTTTTTAAATTTATTTTCTACCAACCCTAACTTTTTTACATCGGTGGAATAATTGGCCCGATGTAAAAGCTCTAATAAATTTTTTTTTATTATTTACGATACTTCCACCGTGTTTATAATTTCACATTTTACATCGCTTCGAGTGAATATCCGATGTAAAATTATTCTCCCAAATGTCTTTTTTCTAGTAGTGATGTAAACCACAAACCCTTTCATGATCATCTTACAACAAATGTTATTATATATAAGAAGTAAAATATCTGAAAGTGAGAACAATACTGAAATATGAAATTGAAAGGTTGGAGTTGAGAATGAAAGTCAAATGCAGAACTAAGATTGAAAGTGAATACCCTAGAGAAAAAGTATGAACATGAGAGATTGAAAATTGAACATTATTATTATTATTTAGAAAATGAGAATGAGAAACTTACGTTTGAGAGGTGTAAGCAAGGGACGAGAGAAGGAAGGACGGTTGCCGAGATGAATGAGGGTGAAAGTGTTACAGTTCGCGTTCGCGTGCAGAGAGATGAAAAAGTTAGGGTTTAAACAACTCCCAATTTTTAGAAACTATATGGCGCAAATGGTATTTTTCGGATGAAAAATTTCAAGTTTTAGAATAGATTAATTAATTAATAACTTTCGAATTAAAATTGAAACCATATGGCGTTATTGTTCCACTGGTAGCGAGGTCTTTCTACAAAGCAAAGCAAGGGACTTGGGTTTAAGGCCTGGTTTTGCCATTTTTCTTAAATTAATTTTTCAATCATATTTTCAAGTTTGAGTTAGAGCACTTCAAGGACAAGGTTTCAATCCCCATTATGTACATTTAATTATATGCGAATAATTAACATTAAATTTTAAAAAAGAATATAAATTTTTAAAAAAAAATAGAAATCAAAATACCACACTTCAAAACTGTTGTAAAAAAAGGAATAAGTTGCGGTTCTTATATGCTACGCTTATGAAACCGTGAATAGAAGTGAATATGCGACGATTATACTATAACCACATTTTCAAAACCGTAGCATATAATAAATAAGGGAAGACTTTGAAAAAAAGCATCAACACGTAAAAACGCGTAGCCTATGTTACTTATAGGGACGGTTTTACAGTCGTTGCCTATTCCTCCGTTGCCTAAAGTCATTTTTGTTGTAGTTTTATTTGGAGATACAAAGATTGTTGTTTGTTTCATTTGATTAAAATTAGGGTTTTGAGCCTAAAAAAAAGGATTCAGACAAAGGATTAATCAAAGATTGGCATGATCTTTAACCTATCAAGTATCTCATTCATTCATAAACATCAAGAGCTCTCATCCATCAATAATCAAGTAAAAAATTTCCTCATTTCAAAATCAACAAGAATCAAGATCATCAGTGCACCAAAATTAGGATTTTTGACCTAATTCAGTCCCTAGGTTGACTTTTGGAGCAAGGCTTGATCCAATACCTCAAGATATGTTTCAAGGACTTCAAATACATCACATGGGATAATTCATATAATTGGATTGATCCAAAGAACTTGATTAATAAGCAAAACAAAGATTCAAATTCATCTGGACCACAAGCTAGGGTTTTTGATGAAAAGTCAATTGTACCTTTGACTTTTGACCAAGACATAATCTCAAATATTGTGACATGACTCAAGACATTCAAAAACACCCTTGGAATCCATCCATGATGTTTAATTTACCCCAAGGATTTGATCTCATAAAGGATCACAAAGTTTAAGATTCATCTGGTACAAAAAGTCAATTGTGTTCAAAATCAAGTTTGACTTTTTGAGTTTTTGGTCAACCATGCCCTTTTTCAAGTCAAGAACAATGTTAATATGTGATTTGGATCATTATTGATCAAGAAAAATCAAGAAAAGTGAGATAACTTGTAAAGATGGCAACCTTAGAAAACTTAGAAATTTTTCTGAGTCATGAAAAACATTGATTGTTTGCCCTACTTTGCAAAGCCATAACTTCCAAACCAATAAACCATTTTCTTGGATCCAAATATCAAATGGAAAAGCTTATTACATACTACAACTTTGTCCTTAGGGTGGATTCCAAAAAATTCATAGATTTTGAGATATGAAGCCATGAAGTTAGGGTTTCAAGACTTTTTGAACCTTGACACTTAGAAAAATTTTAGGAATCTGTTTTGTGTTTTAGCCAACTTTAAGGGTATTTTTCACAATGATCCAAATTGAATCAAGTCCAATTGTGAACATCAAAGTTAAAGTAGGATATCTCAGCTTTCCAATAAGTACAATAACATCCATTGATTCTACTTGAGAAAGGAGATATGGTCCTTACTACCTACCATGATCAAACTGATTTTAAAAACAACATTAGTGCATTACTTGTGCCACATGATTTTCACCTTCAAGTTATGTCACTTTACAAGCTTTGTCGTCATTCAAGATCAACATAAATCTTGTAGAATCACACAAAATTTGCAACAATATGCCAATGAGTCAAGGATATATCCTTTAGCATGTCAGAATCATCATTACAAAGCCATGAAGTCAAGTTTGTCATTTGGCATTTATGTGAAACATTGAATTAGCAAGAAATGAGCCATACCTGTTCAGATATGTTCAAGAATATTAGTTCTTGATTGGCAGGCATTTTGGTAAAACTAGGTGTAATCACAAGATGTCCTACAGGATGTCGTGACATCTGTCTTTAAGGTTCTGCAGGTTGCTTTGGATGTTGCAGCTGGAATTATCTTATGATGTAAAAAATGATGTCCTGACACTTATGGACAAAACATTCAGTATGAATGTGTTTGTGTGTCTATTTCTTTTTGTACAATCTTGTTCCACTGATCTGGTGTAAACTCTGCGACGTTTTTGGTGTTTTACTAAGGCGTTTCTGATGCAAATATTGTGGATCATATTTGATTGATTTGAACTTTTTATCAGAAGATTTTATCGAAGATTGGAAGAAAGATTTGATTAGATCTGATTGATCAAATCAAATCTGTGTCATTGTTGCAATTTATGAAGATTGAAATCTTCTTAAACCTGTTGTTACTTTTGCCACAGCCCAAGCTCATTCTGCATTACTATTTAAAGAAGCATAAACCCTAGCTTGGAGATCAGAGAAGTAAGGATTAAAAAGTGTGCGCATTTGTGTAAGGTTTAGGCTTCGTATGTGTTAGTTTTGTGAGCCATTCACTCATTATTTAATGTGTGAATTGGACTAAGTTGTTAATTGTAAATTGTTCACTCAAAGCTTGTAAGCAAGAGTGTATTGTACTTGATTGAAGCTTTTAAGCAAGATCAAGCTGTGACTTTGAAGGGTGTCTTCTAAAGTTTTCTCTTTTTTGTTGATTGATATCACTGTTATGATTGAGGGGGAGCGAGAGGTGTCTCTTATCTAGGTGAGTCCTAGGTAGAAATTGCAAGGGTAGAGATTAGGTGAGAAGATGGTAAACTAGAGAGACTCTACTGTGTATCTTCAAACTAATTCTACTTAGTGGATTTCCTTTCTGGATTGGTAGCCCCCAGATGTAGGTGTGTTTTCACCGAACTGGGTTAACAATTGTTGTGTCTGTTTATAATTGTTATTTGTCTATGGTTGTTCTTATTGTTGATGAAACAGATATTTGTGTCGTAAAAATCACCTTCGACATCTGATATATGATACCAGAATTTCAATTGGTATCAGAGCAGGCATCCTGCTCTGGTTCTGGGTGAGATCTAGGGACGATACTTTCTGGTACCATGGACAAAGAAGGAGGAATTGTGAACAGACCACTTGTTCTTGATGGGAATAATTATGACTATTGGAAACCACGTATGGTTGCTTTCTTAAAGTCTCTGGACAGTAAGGCATGGAAAGTTGTCATAAAGGGATGGGAACATCCTGTGATTATTGATAAAGATGGAAAGGCTACGTCTGAACTAAAACCTGAGGAAGAATGGACAAAGGGAGAAGATGATCTGGCTCTGGGAAACTCCAAGGCCTTGAATGCCTTGTTCAATGGAAGTGATCAGAACATATTCAGGCTGGTGAACAACTGTGAGATTGCTAAAGAAGCTTGGGAAATACTAAAGACTACTCATGAAGGCACATCCAAGGTAAAAATGTCTAGACTTCAACTTCTCACAACCAAATTTGAAAACCTGAGAATGCAAGATGATGAAAGCATACATGACTTCCATATGAATATTCTTGAAATAGCAAATGCTTCAAGTGCCCTAGGTGAAAAAATGTCTGAAGAAAAGCTGGTAAGAAAAATTCTCAGATCTCTTCCCAAGAGATTTGACATGAAAGTAACTGCTATAGAGGAAGCACAAGACATCTGTAAGATGAAAGTTGATGAACTCATTGGGTCTCTTTTAACTTTTGAAGTAGGAATAGGTGACAAAGCTGACAAGAAAAGGAGCATAACTTTTGTGTCAAATACTGAAATAAGAGAGGAATCTAATGAAGATACAAATGAAAGTCTATCAAATGCCATAGTTTTTATAGGAAGACAATTCAATAAGGTAATGAAAATAATGGATATTAAGACAAGACCAAATGTCAAGAACATCTCACTTGACATCAGTAGGTCAAATGATTTAGGAAGTAGAACTATGACTGAAGAAAAACCCACATACAACAAAGGGATACAATGTCATGGGTGTGAAGGTTTTGGTCACATCAGATCTAAATGCCTAGCCTATCTCAAGAAATAAAAGAAAGGTCTAGTTGTTTCATGGAATGATGAAGACTCTGACAATGATATTGAAGAAGAATTTGTCAAAGAAGATAAAGTAAGACTGTAGCACCAGAAACTTGGGCATTTGCATCTCAAAGGAATGAAGAAGATCATATATATGGAAGTTGTCAGAGCTATTCCTAATCTAAAGATTGAGGAAGAAAAAATATGTAGTGAATGCCAAATAGGAAAACAAACTAGGATGTCAGATAAGATGTTTCAACATTGTGTACAGCAAATGCAATCTGAATTTGGAATGAGCCTTGTTGGGGAATTAACTAACCTTCTTGGACTACAAGTCAAACAGATGGAAGAATCCATATTTCTATCTTAGAGTAAGTAATGCCAAAGACATTGTTAAGAAGTTTGGAATGGAAAATGCCAGCCACAAAATAACTCATGCACCTACCCATCTAAAATTATCAAAAGATGAAAATGAGTCAATGTGGACCAAAGTCTGTACAGAAGCATGATATGAAGCTTGTTATATCTTACAGCAAGCAGACCTGACATTTCTTTTTATATAGGAGTTTGTGTCAGATATCAAGCTGAGCTCAAGATTAGTCACATTAATCAAGCCAAGAGAATTTTGAAGTATATCAATGGGACAAGTGAGTATGGGATGTTATATAGTCATGAATCTGGGTGTATGCTATTTGGATATTATGATGCTGATTGGTGTGGAAGTGCTGATGACAGAAAGAGCACATCTGAAGGCTGCTTCCTTTTGAGAAACAACCTCATCTCATGGTTTAGCAAGAAACAAAATTGTGTACCCCTGACTACTGTAGAAGTAGAATACAAAGCTGATGGGAGTAGCTACTCTCAACTTGTATGGATGAAGCAGATGCTTACAGAGTATAATGTCACACAAGATGTCATGACATTATACTGTGATAATCTGAGTACTATGAATAGTTCCAAGAATCCTATTCAACATAGCAGAGCCAAATATATTGATATTAGACATCATTATATTAGGGAGCTTGTTGAAAGTAGAACCGCTACTCTTGAGCATGTCACTACAGAAAATCAATTGGCTGATATTTTTACCAAAGCCTTGGATGCTAATCAGCTTGAGATTTTAAGAGGAAAATTGGAGATGTGTATTTATGAGGATTTATAGCAATTACTGCTAAGAGGGATTCTTTCTTTAAAATATGTTTTTTTTTTAAAATAGAGATGTTCCAACATCCCTCTTTATTACACAATACGCCTTTGTCTAATCTCACATGTTATCCCACTCACACGTTTCCCTCCAACTGCCCCTTCAACTCCCACACCTCCACTACTTTTTGTAAGTTTAGAGTATGCCTAAGAGGGGGGTGAATTAGGCCTTTTAAAACTTTTTAGGATTTTTGGTGTTCTTTAATTTTTTCTTTGGTTAAGTTCTTGGTGATGGATGCAGTAGAAAGCATAAAGAAAGTGGACACCAAGATTTATAGTGGTTCCCTTCATAATCTGAAGGTACTCCACTCCCCTTTCCACATGAAAGAGAGTTTTCACTATTGTTTTAGAAAGTACAACCTATCACACCATCAACCGGTGAGGCCTACAATCTAACAACAAAACAAACTAGTGTGCAAGAACAATCCTCTTGCAAAACACTAACCCTTGTGTCCAACAATCCTGGATCACAAGTCACAACAGACTATTCTGTAATTCTTTTTATAATTTGAAAGTACAATAGTAATATCAATACAGAGGTTGATCTTCTCCTTTAATCAGAATTCACAACTTAATCTCAATACAAGTGTTCAAACAAATGGATGTGAAAGGTTATGCAAGTATGAACACTTTTTGAATGTATATGAAATCATTTGAAAAGTAGTGAATATGATTCAATGATTGTTTTTGAAAATTGTTGGAGGTGTTTTTTTGATTTGAAATTATCAGAATTTATAAGAGCCAAAAACACCATTTCAAAAGGGTATGTTTAAGTATAATTCAAAAGATGAAATGGTATAACAATTACACAATATTTGAATTCAAAACAAAGCAATTTTTCAGAAAACGTTCAGTGTTAATCGGTTAACCTATATGGTTAATCAGTTAACACTGGAACGTTAGGCCAGAAAATTTAAGTTTTGAAATGGTTACCGGTTAACCTATATGGTTAATCGGTTAACACTATTATTTTTCAGAAAAATACTTAATAAAACAATGTTATACTAATTCCAATTATTTAAAAAACATGTTTATGCATTATGATCAAATGATAAAATATTTGAACACTTGTATATCAATTAAATTAGAGAATTTTGATATACCATAGCTTGTGTCCAAGTCTTGAAAGATGATCGAGCAAATGTACATGAAGCTTGAATGTTGATCACTTCCATAATACTTTGATCTTGGTCGTTTGAAAGCTTTTGACTTTTTGCACAGATGAAATGATCTCGAGTCTTGTTGTTGTTGTCATCAAAACCTTGAAACCTTGAGATGAAGCATGCTTCTACAATCTCCCCCTTTTTGATGATGACAACCAATTGAGTCTTGTGCAGTGCTTTGACGATTTTTGGTCCTGGTCTTGTTTCCCCCCTATGTCCATGAACTCCCCCTTTCTAAAAACAGAGGCTAAAAACAGACAAAAATTCTGCACACATAGACATTAGAAAGCCAAAGCTCTTCTCCCCCTTTGTTATTAGCAAAAAGGAAGGAGCTTTCAAACAAAACTAGAAGATATCGACAATTATGAAAGCAATCAAAAGAATAATCACGTAGGTAAGCAAAACATACTGAAATAAAATTAAACATGCAGCAGAGTGCAACCAAAATAGTGTATAGGTACAACGCAAATGAAACAAAGTTAAGAACATAAACTTAAAACTTAATGACTAGAAAGCAATAAAAGACAGCAACAACAACATATTCTCTAAATGTCCTCATCAGCCATATCCTCCTCGTCTTCTCCCTCTTCTTCACTATCATCTGCTTCTTCAATCTCGTCTTCCACGACCCTGGTGGTTGAATGTTGAGGATTAAGGACGAGGTTGCGGAGAGAGGCAATGGCTCTGGAGGTTTCGTGGTGCATATTCATGGATTCCCTATGCTGGTTCATAATGGTAGTATAGAGAAATTCACTGGTTAGTCCTCCTTCGGGAATAGGATAGGCTTGATTGGCAGGACCGTCATCTGCATATCGGTATGTTCCGTTAGCTTCCTTGATGATACCCGTATTCTTAACAATGTTGATCTCGTTGATTTCATTTGTGGTAGGTTTCATCTTGGTGGACGGTTCTCTGTTGAGGTCCAATTCTGTCAACTCCAGAATCCTTGAAATCAACCGTGCATACGGCAGCCTTGTTATGCAGTGAAGTTGTTGTTGAAGATGGTACATGATAGTCAAAATCCAGTTCACCCTAATTTTGTTCTTGATTGCATACATAAGTTGCATCTCCAAGTCATTAATTTGTGAATGATTTGAATCCTTGGGTATCAGAACATAACAGATCACATAGTGCAACATTCTATCAGAAACCGTCAGATTTTTCGCATAATACAACATGTGGGCGGTCCGAGAGTTTGCTATGACCGTCTCTTTGGGGAACCGGCAGATTTGATAATAATACTCCATTTTGTCATAGTTTGCCCATAACCCATCAACATGGTTGACACCCTTCCTTAAGAAACAACCTCTTGAAGGTATTTTGAGGTGTCTAGCAATGGCAGACAGTTTCTCAGTAAACTCATGTTCTCTAACCACAGAACTGATCATATGATTTTCATCAATATCCAGATATATAGCCAATTTATTCATAAAAGCTTTAACCAAGTCTGGATAAATGATACCAGAGTCTGAAACAAACTTATCTATGTGCTGATACTCAAGCAGTGCAGGGAAATCAAATGAAGATGCTGGAAATGCTTTAAGATTCACATACTTTACCGGCAGAAGTTGTCGGACACGAACCTTGAAGTCCATTCGCCTCTTCTTGGTAGTCTCCATGAGAATGCTGTCGTCTTCAGAGGCAGAAGCATATTCAGGAAGTTTTCCCTTGCCCTTGTGTGAGGATGCCATGGATGAAAGTTTGAGAGGTGTTGAGAGATTGGGGTTTGCTGAATTTTTTAGGGTTTGAAGTTGTGGATTCTGAGGAAGTTAGGGTTTGAGAAGATGGAGATGGTTATGAGGAGTTATCCAACTTAGAGAGTGGGAGAGAGGTAGTGGGTTTTAAACTTAGGGTTTGAAGAGGGAAGTTTCAAATACTCTTGAAGAGGGAATAGGATTCCAAGGATATGGATTTTGGACACTTAGGAGAATATTGACCACATAAAAATGCATTTAACACATATAATGTTTTCAAAAATTCTAATTAATTTTCGTTTCTGATTTTTAGAAATTTGAACAGTGTTAATCGGTTAACCATATAGGTTAATCGGTTAACACATGAGAATTTTGGAAAAATTGTTAAAAACAGAATGCAAACATAATTGAAAACATATTGAAAACATACATAATATCATGCATACATAAAATAGCAAAAGGTCAGATGTCACCTTCATCAAGAATCCCAAGTTCTCGCCGAATTTTGTAAAATGGTTCTTTTGCCAATGGTTTGGTAAAGATGTCGGCGAGTTGATTGTGCGTGTCGACGAAAGTAACATCTACATCTCCATTCAAAACGTGATCTCGAAGGAAGTGATGTCGGATATCTATATGCTTTGTCCTTGAATGCATGACCGGATTCTTCGTGATGTTGATGGAACTTGTGTTATCACATCGAAGAGGAATGCAACCGAGATCTATACCGTAATCGAGGAGTTCTTGCTTGAGCCACAGAATTTGAGCACAGCAACTTCCTGCTGCAATAGATTCTGCTTTGGCTGTACTGAGAGCCACACATGCTTGCTTCTTGCAGGCCCATGACACTAGTGCATTTCTGAGAATGTGACACGTACCACTTGTGCTTTTTCTATCGGTCTTACATCCTGCATAGTCAGCGTCATAGTAACCAACTAAAGAACAAATACTACCTTTAGGATACCATAATCCGACGTTCATTGTCCCTTTGAGATACTTTATGATTCTCTTTACGGCTGTGAGATGCGATTCCTTCGGACTTGCTTGAAAGCGTGCACACAAACAAACGCTAAACATAATGTCAGGACGGCTTGCCGTCAAATATAGTAATGAATCGATCATACCTCGATATTTTGTTATATCAATTGGAGTACCAGATTCATCTTGATCAACGTACGTTTCGGATACCATAGGAGTGGACATCACCTTGCAACTATCCATATCGAATTTCTTCAACAATTCCTTGCAATACTTGGATTGGTTGAGGAAGATGCCATCCTTTGTTTGCTTGATTTGTAGTCCAAGAAAATAATTCAATTTTCCCATCATGGACATCTCGACCCTTGCATCATAAGTGAAAATTCTTCGCAAAGCTCTTTGTTTGTTGATCCGAAGATGATGTCGTCGACATAGACTTGAACCAATAAGGTGTTTCCTTTGATCTTCTTTATGAACAATGTCTTGTGAACCTTTCCTTTTGTAAATCCCTTCTCACATAAGAAATTGCTAAGGCGGTCATACCATGCTCTTGGTGCTTGTTTTAGTCCGTAGAGTGCCTTTTTCAGTTTGTAAACATGCGAGGGATTCTTGAAGTTTTCAAAACCCGGAGATTGTTTGACGTAGACTTCCTCATTGATGTAGCCATTCAGGAAAGCGCTTTTGACATCCATCTGGAACAACTGAAAATTCATAGAACAAGCGTAAGCAAGTAATAATCTAATAGCTTCTAACCTTGCTACCGGAGCGAACGTTTCATCAAAATCAATTCCTTCCTCCTGTTTGTAGCCTTGAGCGACCAATCTTGCTTTGTTACGAACTATGATCCCATTCTCGTCAAGTTTGTTCTTGAACACCCATCTTGTTCCTATGATGTGCTTATGATCTAGTCTTGGTACAAGACTCTAAACTTGATTCCTTTCGAATTGGTTGAGTTCTTCTTGCATTGCTACAATCCATTGGTCGTCGCCAAAATCTTCACCAATGATGATCTCAACTTGAAAGTCCTAAGATCCTTAACAAGAGAATGGAAACCGAAGGTGACCGCTATTTCGGAAAAGAAGAGTCTTTCAACGATGACTTCCGCTTCCTTATTTGGCAAACTTCAAGAGCATGAACTAGAACTTGGAAGGCTTGAGAAGCATGAAAGTCAAGACAAGAAGTCCAAAGGAATTGCCTTGAAGATTGACACAAAGGATGACAAAAATGACGAATCTTCCGAAGATGAAAATTTCATGCTTCTAGTAAAGAAGCTTGGTAAGTTTTTTAATAATAATAAAAATTCCTCTTTTTCTAAAAAGAATAGACATTTCAGGAAAAAGGAAGTATCCACATCAAATCAAGAAGTTACATGTTATGAATGTGGGAAACAAGGGCACATAAAGCCGGATTGCCCGAAACTCGCAAATAAAGGAAAATTCAAAGGCAAAAAGGATTTCAAGAACAAAAAGGCTTATGTTGCGTGGGACGATAACGAGATAAGTTCATCATCGGAATCGGATAGCGATGAATGTGCAAATATGGCTTTAATGGCTTCACACCACTCCGATGAAGAAAATGAGGTATGCTTCAAGACAACGTCTAATCAATGGTATCTTGATAACGGTTGCTCGAAGCATATGACGGGAGACATAAACAAATTTTCAAGTCTATCATTAAAGGCCAAAGGATACGTCACTTACGGTGATGATAATAAAGGAAAAATTCTTGGAGTTGGAACCATTGGTGCACCTCCATGTACAATCATCGAAGACGTTCTTTATGTGGAAGGCCTTAAACACAACCTACTTAGCATAAGTCAATTGTGTGACAAAGGGTTCCGAATCAACTTCACAAAGGAGGAATGCTTGATAGAACACGAAGTCACTCATGACATTTTGCTAAAGGTAAAAGATATAATAACATTTTTATGATTTCTTTTGATGACTCTTCCTTGAAGGTAAAGTGTCTTATGGCAAACAACAACGAGGCATGGCTTTGGCATAAAAGATTTGCTCACATCCACATGGAGCATCTAAACAAATTGATAAAGCATGATCTAGTTGTTGGACTCCCAAAGATAAAATTCATCAAGGATAAATTATGCGATGCATGTCAAAAAGGAAAACAGACCAAGACAACTTTCAAATCCAAGCAAGTGGTTTCTACATAAAGGCCACTCTAAGTTTAGAGTATGCCTAAGAGGGGGGTGAATTAGGCCTTTTAAAACTTTTTCATATTTTTTGGTGTTCTTTAATTTTTTCTTTGGTTAAGTTCTTGGTGATGGATGCAGTAGAAAGCATAAAGAAAGTGGACACCAAGATTTATAGTGGTTCCCTTCACAATCCGAAGGTACTCCACTCCCCTTTCCACATGAAAGAGAGTTTTCACTATTGTTTTAGAAAGTACAACCTATCACACCATCAACCGGTGAGGCCTACAATCTAACAACAAAACAAACTAGTGTGCAAGAACAATCCTCTTGCAAAACACTAACCCTTGTGTCCAACAATCCTGGATCACAAGTCACAACAGACTATTCTGTAATTCTTTTTATAATTTGAAAGTACAATAGTAATATCAATACAGAGATTGATCTTCTCCTTTAATCAGAATTCACAACTTAATCTCAATACAAGTGTTCAAACAAATGGATGTGAAAGGTTATGCAAGTATGAACACTTTTTGAATGTATATGAAATTGTTTGAAAAGTAGTGAATATGATTCAATGATTGTTTTTGAAAATTGTTGGAGGTGTTTTTTTGATTTGAAATTATCAGAATTTATATGAGCCAAAAACACCATTTCAAAAGGGTATGTTTAAGTATAATTCAAAAGATGAAATGGTATAACAATTACACAATATTTGAATTCAAAACAAAGCAATTTTTCAGAAAACGTTCAGTGTTAATCATTTAACCTATATGGTTAATCGGTTAACACTGGAGCGTTAGGCCAAAAAATTTAAGTTTTGAAATGGTTAACCGGTTAACCTATATGGTTAATCGGTTAACACTGTTATTTTTCAGAAAAATACTTAATAAAACAATGTTATACCAATTCCAATTGTTTAAAAAACATGTTTATGCATTATGATCAAATGATAAAATATTTGAACACTTGTATATCAGTTAAATTAGAGAATTTTGATATACCATAGCTTGTATCCAAGTCTTGAAAGATGATCGAGCAAATGTACATGAAGCTTGAATGTTGATCACTTCCATAATACTTTGATCTTGGTCTTTTGAAAGCTTTTGACTTTTTGCACAGATGAAATGATCTTGAGTCTTGTTGTTGTTGTCATAAAAACCTTGAAACCTTGAGATGAAGCATGCTTCTACACTTTTCAGAATACCTCTCATTCTCTGCATATTCACTACACTGCTTCATATCTCCATCATTCTCTAAACTTCTCTTCACTCAATATCAAGATGTCTCCCAAACGCATGGTTCCTAGTCATGAAAATGAAGCTCCCAAGACCATACACCCACATGCAAACGAGTCCCAACAACCGGTCAAAGGAAAAACTTTTGATTCCTCTACTGACAACATTATTAGAATGAGAAACAAGGAAGGCTCTACTTATGTTGACATATCCATTAGGTAACTTGTCACTAAGCTTCTCCATATAGGTCATAATGTGCATGGTATTTCCACCCCAATATCTCGCATAGATCCATTCCCTAGCCCTGATGATGCTAGTGAAGGAGATGGTGAGGCTGGGTCTGGGAAGGGTTCTGAAGATGGTAGTGAAGATGTCCCAACTGATGCTGTAGATGTTGGTTCTAGTTCTGCATCTGAAGATGAAGATTAAGCTATCTACCTTGATATTGGTTCATTTTGTTGTTTTTTTTGTCTGCCTTGGTAGAACAAAATTATTTGTTGCACTTTATGTGCATTTGGGTTGTATTATTGGATCTTTATGATCCTTACTCATCTTGATTCTGACTTTATGATCAATGTTATATCTTAGTTTTTGTTCTTAAATTTGTGACTAAAAAGGGGGAGAAAAGTATAATGTATACACTTTAGTATGAATGGCTATAGCAGGTGCGTAGCTGGTTGGAAGATGGTGTTTGCTGTTGGATGGTCTGTTGCTGAATTTTTGTTCTAGAGTAGCTTTGTTGATTGTTTGCCTGTGTGCTTGGGCTGTTCTGTTATGCTCTACAGGTTGTTGAAGGCTATTAAGACTGTGGGCTGCTTTGCATAGTTGCTTGGGCTATTGTGTTGCTTGTTGAGGGGGAGATTTGCATTTACTCTCCTCACTGTGTTGTTTTTCTATTGTGTTGTTCTCTTTACTAGTTGTGCTTGGGTTGTTCTGTTACGCTTTACGGGTTGTGCTTGGGCTGTTCTGTTATGCTTTACAGGTTGCTGAAGGTAGTTAAGACTAGGGGTGGAAAATGGATGGATTGGATGGATATGGATTGAATTGTTAATGGATGGATCAAAGCAATCCATTAATTCATTAACAATCCACTAACTCTCTTAAAAAAATCCAATCCAATCCATCCATTAAGAGATAAAATCCATCCATTAACATATTTCTAATGGATGGATATTCATCCATCCAAAAAATTAATTTAAAAATTCTTAATTATTTTTTAAATTTCATAGAAACATAATTTAAATATTTTGAATTATTTTTTAAATTTCATAAAAAAAACTTAAATTTTACAAAAAAAAAATTAATATTCTTATTTATTTTTTAAATTTCATAAAAAAAATTAAATTTTACAAAAAAATTCATATTCTGAATTATTTTTTAAATATCATAAAAACAATTAATATTCTCAATTATTTTTTAAATTTCTTTAAAAAATTTAAACTTCACAAAAAACATTAATATTCTTAATCATTTTTTTAAATATTCTTAACCATTTTTTTAGTTATTCTTAATTGTAAAAAAAATTATTCTCTCTTCACATTCCAATTATATATATATATATATATATATATATATATATATATATATATATATATATATATATATATATATATATATATATATATATATATATATATATATATATATATATATATATATATATATATATATATATATATATATATATATATATATATATATATATATATATATATATATATATATATATATATATATATATATAAAAGCAAATCTTTTAAATAATTATTCTTAATTATTTTCAGTAAAACTTTATTATTTTTATATGAAAAAAAAGGAAAAGTTACATTTATCCTATCATGAATTTCGCTACAGAAACAAATATGTGGAAAGTTCACATTTTTTTTCAGTTCATGAACTGCGCTACAGTAGTAAAAGTGGAAAAAAAAAACCACTTCATTTCTTAATTCTTAATTCTTAAGCTATAACACATTAAACTGGAATGGCTACACAATTCATATAGCTGAACACAATTCATATACAGAACACAAAAATATTACTGAATGTCGAGTAAGAAGCCATATTAGATAGCTAAAGAGAGAATATCCAGCCACAACAATTACGAAAACTGTAGCACCAAAACCTTTCAATTGGAGCACCCAATTGTTGAGATGAATGGCGATTGAAGCACCGAAACGTTGAGATGTATTTCTAGTGCTTGATATTAAAACAGAATTGAGAGAAGAAGAAATTGGGGAAGAATAAATTTGGGGATGAAATTAGGGTTCTTGGTTTAGATAGAAATTTGGAGAAGAAAAAATTTGGGGAAGAAACTAGAGTTCTTAGTTTAGAGAGAAATTTGAAGAAGAAGAAATTTCTAAGTAAAATTTAGGAAGAAAAGAAGAAATAAAATGTTTTTGTTTTTTGTGTTTAAAATAAAGAAAAATTATTTAATTGAAATGTTTAATGTTTTTTTTATAAAAATAGTTTATTTAATTAATTTTATAAGTGATAATATAAAATCCAATGGATTTATATAATAAGATGGTTAAGATCCAATGGATTTATAAAATGAGATGGATGGATTGAATCCATCCATATGAGTTAGTGGATGGATTGGATCAAATCCATTAAATTATTTTTTGTCTTATGGATGGATTGGATGGATTTGATGGATAAATTATTGGATGAATTGGATGGATAATATCTAAATGGATTTTATTGCCACCCCTAGTTAAGACTGTGGGTTGCTTTATGTAGTTGCTTGGGCTGTTGTGTTGCTTGTTGAGGGGGAGATTTGCATTTACTCTCCTCACTGTGTATTTTTTTGTGCTCTTTATTGGTTTTTTTCTCTCTTGTGATTTGTTTATGTTTTAGCCAAAATTTGCCAAAGGGGGAGTTTGTTAGTTCTTGATTGGCAGGGTAAAACTAGGTGTAATCACAAGATGTCCTACAGGATATCGTGACATCTGTCTTTAAGGTTCTGCAAGTTGCTTTGGATGTTGCAGCTGGACATATCTTATGATGTCAAATATGATGTCCTGACACTTATGGATAAAACATTCAGTATGAATGTGTTTGTGTGTCTATTCCTTTTTGTGCAATCTTGTTGCACTGATCTGGTGTAAACTCAGCGAAGTTTTTGGTGTTTTACTAAGGCATTTCTGATGCAAATATTGTGGATCATATTTGATTTGATTTGAAGTTTTTATCAGAAGATTTTATTGAAGATTAGAAGAAATATTTGATTAGATTTGATTGATTAAATCAAATCTGTTTCATTGTTGGAATTTATGAAGATTGAAATCTTCTCAAACCTGCTATTACTTTTGCCACAGCCCAAGCCCATTCTACATTACTCTTTAAAGAAGCATAAACCCTAGCTTGGAGATCAGTGAAGCAAGGATTAAAAAGTGTGCGCATTTATGTAAGGTTTAGGCTTTGTGTATGTTAGTTTTGTGAGCCATTCACTCATTGTTTAATGTGTGAATTAGACTACGTTGTTAATTGTAAATTGTTCACTCGAAGCTTGTAACCAAGAGTGTATTGTACTTGATTGAAGTTTTTAAGCAAGATCAAGTTGTGACTTTAAAGGGTGTCTTCTAAAGTCTTCTCTTTTTTGTTGATTGATATCACTGATGTGATTGAGGGGGAGTGAAAGGTGTCTCTTATCTAGGTGAGTCCTAGGTAGAAATTGCAAGGGTAGAGATTAGGTGAGAAGATGGTAAACTAGAGAGAGTCTACTGTGTATCTTCAAACTAATTCTACTTAGTGGATTTCCTTCCTGGCTTGGTAGCCCCCAGATGTACGTGTGTTTTCACCGAACTGGGTTAACAATTGATGTGTCTCTTTACAATTGTTATTTGTCTATGGTTGTTCTTATTGTTGACGAAACAGATATTTGTATCGTAAACATCACCTTCGACATCTAATATCTGATACAAGAATTTCAAAAAACAATGAGTGTTCAAACCTACAGAATCCCAATTGATTCAAGATTCTAGTTATGCTAGAGAAGACTAATGGTACCTTACATTTAAGTTAAAGCTACATGGTTATATCCATTGGACAATAGCATGCTCCCTCATCCAACACTGTTCCTCTAAAAAAATTTTTGTTTTCCTATAAATAGAGGACATTTCTGATAATTCAAAACACACCAAAACAATACCAAAGCTTGTTTTCTCACATTTCCTCTCTTGCTCTAAAGTTTCATAATTCAAAAGTGAGAAATCAAATTTCTCATTTCAGAGCAATTCCACTTAAACCAATCATCCACACACCTCACATACATCATATAGAAGTGATCCAAATTATTCAAACACTTCTGTAACACCAAAATCAACATCACCATACCTCACTTGATCAAATTACAGTTGGATTCGAGTTGGGAGTTCTAGAAGAATTCAATTCATTCCAAACACTTTAATACTTTTCTTGAGGGTTAAGGAAGCTGTTAGGATCATCACTTAGCACCTGTAATACCTCCAAGGAAGAATTCCAGTTCTTCTTGCAAGGTAAGTTTTCAAAATCCCAACTCTATAATTCATGCATCATATGTGATATTTTAAGTTACCGTTATGTTTTTGCAAGTGTGTAGAATGGTTTGCCTCAAATAATTGCTTGTTATATGTTACAAATAGGATTTCATATTAGAATTTGCAAATTCTAGGGTTTTTGTGTTCATGCTTGATAACTCACTCCACACTTAAAATAAATTAAATTAAATGCCATCATTGAGTTCCTTGCTTTAAAACAAGAAATTTTCATGTTTACATCGTTCAATTTCATTGCGTATTTCATGAGATAACATAGTTTTTGGCTAGAGGTTGAAGATGAAGTTGTCTGGCACACAAACCACGCATGTTTTGTATATTATATGTTGGTTTGGTATAATTATCACTAGAACACGCTGGATCAGTTGACTCAGGTGTATTTTTAAAGTTGGAGTGAGAGGGCGTGGGTTCAAATCCCACCCTCGTCATTTATTTTTACCACTTTTCCAATTTTAATATTTTTCATATTTTATTTTCAAATAATTATCATTATCTTCACATTTAATTATTTTCAAGTCATTTTTTGCACACATATCACTCACACCCTCTATTAATTTAATCCACACAAAAATTAAAAAAAAAAGATTTTAATTTAATCACTTTTTATTAAGTTGAAAATAAGTGTTTTTTATGATTAAAAACCTTGGAAAATTGAATTTCTCCTTAATTGTTTTTAAACCTAATGCATTTTGATTTTCATATGGATAAAACCTAATGTTTAAAACCTTTTTTTAAGATCAAAACATGTTTATTTTGATTTACATATCACTTATATCATGCTTATATTCATTTAAAAAACACCTTTGATCAAATATTTCAAAATTAGGATTTTCAAATTGCTTTAAATCATGGGCCTCTGCTAGAGTGTAAGTCCCAACCCCTTTTAATTTTCAAATCATCAAAATATTGGGCCTCTATTAGAGTGCAAGTCTCTTCTCTCTTCTAAAAACTTTCTTCAATTTCTCAAAGCTTTCAATCTTTTAAAACTCAAATCTTCAACTTTCATCATACACAACTCTAGTGGCATTCAACTTTTAAAATCTCTTGGGCCTCTTCTTAGAGTGTAAGACCCAACACCTTTGTACATAGAATAAATTTTGGGCCTCTACTTAAGGGTAAGACCCAACACCTTTGTACATAGAATAAATTATGGGCCTCTGATAGAGTTTAAGACCCAACACTTTTTCTTTTCTTTTCAATAAATCTTGGGCCTCTACTTAGAGTGTAATACCCAACGCCTTTGTACATAGAATAAATCATGGGTATTGGCTTAGAGTGTAAGATTCAACAACTTTGTGAATAAAATAAAACACACAAATAAAACATGTTTGTTCATATTTTGTTAAGTTTCTCTTGACATTTACATGATCCTTAGTTTAGACATAGGTGAAACAATAGGATCCCTTAAATCACAAATTAGTTCAAGCAACTAGTTCCCTAGCCTCCTCTTGGGCCTTATACAAGCATTATTGCCTCCTCTTGGGCATCATACAAAAAAATCCCCCCAGCTAGGTAGCCTCCTCTTGGGCTTCATACAAGGAAACTTCAGAAGTCTCATTCACTTCCCCACAACCTTCTCTTGGGATTCATACAAGGACCATCAGCCTTCTCAAAAGCATAAGTCAAGTCTTAGTAATCTATGCAAATAAATTTGTTTAGGCTCATTATCTTGGGCTTTGTACAGGATACAAATAAATTCTTTTAGCCTCATTCATCCTGGGCTTTGTACAAGATACAAATAAAAATTCCCAAAAGAGTCAGTCAAATCCTCAATATTGAGTTAGTCTCTTCAAATTTCCTCAACAGTCATTAGCCTCCTCTCAAGCTTTTCTATAACAAATAATTTCTCCAGTCAGTCAGCCTCAATCTTGGGCTTTGTACAAGACAGATAAAACTCCTCAGTTGAGTCAGTTTTCAATCTTTTAGCTTCATATCTTGGGCTTCAATCAAGATGCATAAATCAATCTCCTCAGAGATGAGACTTTGAGTCATCTCTATAGGAAGATATCTCTTCTAATCACTACAATTCAAATAAAAAATTAAAAACCTTTTTTCCATATAAGTGATGTAAGTGGCACACTTTTTAATTCAAAATCCAAGCTGGAGTCCCTCACTTATCATGGTTCAAAAAGTTTTCTTTCATCTAACTGATGTAAGTGGCACACTTGTTGATCCAATATCCAAGTTAAAGTCCCTCTCTTAGTATGTAAAGAATTCATAAAGGAAAAAATGGCATTTCTTAAACATAATAAGTTCAAAGCTTTCTTCGCTTATGACATCATTCTCATATGATTGTAGTGAATAGGTGAGATATCTCCCTTAAAGATGACAATTTGTCAAATCTTTCCAACACTCTTTAAATAAGATACAAAATAATCTTTTTCCTCCCATAGATTAGGAGGAACAAAGAACGCTCTGATTTCTCAATTTCCTTTTTGAGAATACATAGGTATAAGATTGCAAGATCTTAGCGAGCACACTAATAAAAAACCCTTAGGTCTTGATACCTTCCAAAAACAATATAAAACCATAGAAACACCAAACAAAAACATTCCCTCAATTTTCACAAAGGAGAAACCTTCCCAATTAAATAGAAGGAAAATCTAAGCAGGCAAGTAATTCAACAGTAGAAATATACTATCAAGGTTCCTATAGATTACTATAGATACTCAGGGTGTTAATAGCTTCACTTTGTATAACCAATCCCCGATTCTAGATCTCTTTACATTTGTAGGGAAAACATTTGCACGTAGGGTTAGTTTAGATTTATTCCCCTTCCTTTTAAGCATCATAGGATAGATATTAGAAATTTGAAAGTAACACAAAATGTGGTAGTGGTCATGTCATGAAAACTGGAGCTACAGAAAAATGGAGACTTCACTGGGGAAGTCTTTCCCAGCCCTTAAGAGGGTTAATCCTTGTATATATTTTAATGTTTCATTTTATTATTTAATATCATTTACTGTTCTCCATCATACTATCTGCTTATTTTCCATACTTGTTTAAATTGCTTTTATCTGGGAATGTGATTAATACGCATGTGGTGAGTCAAAAAGTCCTCAGTGGGCTTGAAAGCATATTTTAAGATAAGAGGTGGAAAAATCAAGAAAGCTTATAGGGAGTGAATCCCAACCAAGCTAACTAGAAAGCCCACCAAGTCAGTAGAGGTAACCTTTTGGAATTATTGATGTTGAGCGAGCAAGTCGTGAATGCATTACTTTTTCCATTGGGAACCCGTGAAACTGAGGATTAGTAAACATCTAACCATTTGGACACTTTACGACATAGTGCGGTAACTATCGGGAATAGTTAATACGCGATACTACACTCAAATGAGATTCATATTCAAAATATTACAACTTTCATGAGTCAATTGAACCCTAGTACATACCTTGGGGATGGGTAAATCCATGGTTCCATGCTCGTGACAATGAACCCTTGAACCTATATTTTCATATACTTGTGTTTGCTGCATTCATAAAAAAAATTCAAATCTCTCAAAGCTTTTCAAAAGAACTAAATAAACGGGTTGTTACAAATATCAAAAGTTGTGCTATGGAGTTTGGTAGAAGAAAAACTCAGAAGTACACATTCAAAAGTCCAAAAATGAAAGACCTAAGAAGATTGGGAAGGTTGATTACTAATCCTGAAGCTTTCAGAGCTAAGTATGGACGACTTTTGTCTCTTTTAAAAGTAAACATGGTGGAAGGAGTCCTATCTATATTGGTTCAGTTTTATGATCCGGTATACCACTGCTTCACGTTTTTAGATTATCAGCTCACGCTAACATTGGAAGAATACTCTCAGCTGATTGATTTACCTATCACTGATCAAGATCCTTTCTCTGGCTTGGAAGAAATTCCCAAAGATCAAACCATTTCAAGGTCTACCTCTTTGGAAATGTCAAATATCAAAGCTCACATGACCACCAAGGGAGGAATTCAAGGTCTACCAGCTAAATTCTTGATGGAGAAAGCCCTATGATTTTTTAGTATAAGAAACATGTTTGATTTCGAGGATATCTTTGTTCTACTCATCTACAGATTATTCCTCTTTCCCAACATTGATAACTTTGTCAACATCAACGCTATCAAGATACTTTTAATTGGAAATCCAATCCCAACTTTTCTTGTGGATACTTACCACTCAGTGCATCTAAGGAATTTATACAACAGAGGGATGATTATATACTGTGTATCATTACTTTACAAATGGTTTATTTCTTACTTGCCCAAATCTACTTCTTTCTGGGATCTCAAAAGTGCTATGCGATGGTCGCAAAAGATTATGTCTCTTACTCGCTCTAACATAGATTGATACAACCGGGTCTATGACGGAACAAAAATCATTGACAATTGTGGAAATTTTCCCAATATACCCCTCATTGGTACCAAATGAGGGATCAACTACCACCCAATTTTAGCTCGTCGACAGCTTGGTTACCCTATGAAGGACATACCATATAAAATTCATTTGGAAGGTCTTTTCTTCAAGGTAGGTAGAAATGACAGAACATTTAAGGAAGAAATTATGCATGTTTGGCATCATATTCATAAGAAAGGAAGAGAATCTCTGGGAAAACCAAAATGCATCTCTGTGGAGCCTTATCTCCAATGGATACAAACTAAAGCCATCAAGCTAAAGATGCCTTACCCTCGTCAGGAATTGTTTACCCTAAAGGAATATATCCTCTACTTCATGAACGACACAAAGAAGCTTCAGGTCGCTTTTAATAAAACTCAACGTGAAAAGAACTCTTTGAGGAACAAGTATCAAATTGTCAGCTTGGAGTGCACAAAGATTCAAGAACTACTAAAAGAAAAATATGCTCTGATTGAGATACTGGAGCAACATGCTATAGAAAATCAAGAGAAGCGGAAAAGTTTACACTCTCCCTTCACTTGGCAAAGAGTAAAGAAGCATTTGGATCTTCGTCAAGAATTCCTTAGGATTCATAGACCTAGTTTTCCTTCCTGCACTTTGTAAAATAATGTACTTTTCTCTATAAGATATTGTAATCCTTTGAATTCAATATAAAGTTTATGTCGTTGTACGATATTTGCAACATAAATGTTAAGAGTTCTTCTTAAAAAAATGGGAGAGCATTTGCATTTTTTGCACATTATGCATCTGTTGCAGTCGGTTTTTGTGGCACAACCACTACCGCTCCTAGTGCTACTTTCTAATTTCTATATTTATCCTATGAAGCTTAAAAGGAAGGGGAAGATGTCTTAAACTAACCCTGCAGGCAAGTGTTTTCCCTACAAATGCGGAGAGATCTGGAATAGGGGTTGGTTATACAAAGGAAAGTTATTGACACCCAGAGTATCTATAGTAATCTATAGGAACCTTCATTTAGATCTGTTTTTACTGTTTGAATTGCTTTCTTGAGTCTATTTGCTGTCAGGTGGGGAAAGTATCTCCTTTGGGAGGTTGAGGAAATATTTTGGCTGTTTTAGGATTTTCTATTATTTTTGGAAAGGTATCTGGACCTAATGTTTTTTATTAGTGCGCTCACTAAGATTTCCTCACAAAAGATTTCTTAACAAATTTTTTAGGAAATTTTTTCTTCTTATAAGATTTAGCTTTTGCTTTAGCACTTCTCTCCTATTCCTTGTTCTTCATCTGTTTCTCTGAAGCATCCTCTTCATTGCTCTTTATTTATATTTCAAACACAAGTTCCTCTTTAACGATGTTCTCTTCCTGGGCGTGACTTTTCATAGAGCATTTGTTCGACTTCGCCTCAGTAGTCACATCCACGCTCAATTGTTTTTGCTCTTCTACAACCTCTTTATTCTGTCCTCTTTATTCTGTTGAAGTTTAACATCTTCAACCTCATTTAGCTTAATAACTTGGATTCGAGAGCTCGATATCCGCTGCAACATTGATGTATATTGAGGTTCAACTTTCTTTGCGTCATATTTCATTGATTTATTAAATTGGTTAATAGGATTATATAAAACTACTTACTAGCTTAATTGGTTTGTTCGTCTATAAAATAATTTTTATTTATGAGTTTAGACTCAAAGACAAGAAAGTGAAAAATGAAATGACAACATAATTCAAAGTAGTGGATATACTAACATACAAATATAAAAAGTATAAATTTTTTATTATATGTCAAAATTCAAATATAAAAAATAGGAACACAAAGTTTGATATATACAATGTTAAGGATATGATTTATTTTGTAATTAATTTTTTATTAATATAATATGAAATCAAACTTTCTATTTTGAATTATTTGAATTTAATAGTTAGTGGTATGATAATTAAATTTTCGTTATTTAACTTTGCCATGGTTCAAAATACATTGTAAAATATTTTAAATAAGTAATTTTTATTTTAATATTAGTAATATTCTTCAAGTATATTAAAAAGTGAATTAATAGATTATTAAATTTTTATATAATAAAAATTACATTCATTGAAGTTCTAGTGACACCTAAATTAAAATAATTTGTAGGTATAGTTTCTATTATTTGTAATACTAACATAATATAATACTACAAGATAATTTGCCTGAATTTTCATTAAATATTTTAGAGTTGCAACCCATTGTTCCTGTCAGTCAAGAAGTATTAGAAGATATGTTGAAAGATTATGTTGTTGAGAATGATTCAACAAAAACAAAGAGAATTAATAACCATGAAGTTTTACGTGATATTTCAGAAGACTTCTCTGAATATGATTATTTGATAGCAAGTTTTTAAAAATAATTCGTATTTTTTAATTAGAGTTGTAAAATAATCAAGAATTAAAAAATATATAATTATATACTGTTATTTCCATAGTGGAAGAGCACGAGACATTTGATAATTTATTTTTTTACGTGTAGGGTTCAAAATATTTAAGAAGTATAAAAGTTCAAATATTAGAGGAAATGATTTTTTTTTTTTGAAATTAGAAATTTTAAATAGAGTTTCCAACAAAATATTTGGCCTTATGAAAATTGTAAATTTATATTTTAATAATATTTATATTTTTTTTAATGTATTAAAATATAAATCTACAATTTGATTTTTTAAATATTTATACATGAATAAATCAAACTCAAGATATTAAAAAGGAAATGTCAGAAGTATTTCACAACAATGTTTAGTTCTATGGACAATTTCAATCACACAAACAAATACAAAACCATATCATACAAGCATTCTTCTTGAATGTAGACCCAACCAACTTCAAAAATCAATCCAACATATATTCACAACAATTATCCAGACACTAATCGGCCTTCAAACCAACCTTATTTATTTATTCAATCACTGTTTTTAAATTGCATATTAACACTTTAGTACACTCTCTTTAGTGCATTTAGAGAGATGCAAACACAGTGTTTTTTCTTTATTAAATGAATAGTAAAATTATAAAAATAATTATTTTCAAGAATAATTATTTTCGGGTGATCTCAGACCAGTGACACTTACCTTAGTAACATTTAAATTTATTATTGTGTGTGCAGATAGTTGGTTCGGTCCTTAAAACTACATGTGATTAATTGAAGTTGTCAGTTATTCACTTGTGATCTCTAGATTTTGAATGGTGGAATATTTTTTTTTTTTTAAATGTAGATTTTTAACAACAATTTTCCTTTCGAAATCCTCTAGTGAAGGTAGTGATCTAGCAACATTTGAGTTTTTTGGTTGTTCTCTAGATTGTTATTGTGCAGAGTAATTTCCAAATCTTGATTGGAAAGTTTCTCTAACTAGGGTGGTGACTGTTAGTGGACAACTCAGGATTAATATACTTATCATATTTGTTAGGTTGATAATTGTATATGTTTTCCGCACTTGCATGAGGAAAATCAACATTTGATGAAGCATGCAAGGTTGGACATGAATTTTTTAGATGTTCAGAAGAAGTTAAAATAATATAAACCCTCGTTGTTTGAGCTTCGCCTATTGCTAATTGTTTTACCAATGAAATAAGTTCATCAAGTCCATTCTAAATTTTTGTTGGAAGTAGAAAAACCTTCAGTCTCATTCATTTTTCTTGTCAATAGTATTGAATTGTTTCTTGTTGTGAACTATTGAAAATTAAGGGACATATTCTCAATCAAGTGCTCTTTCACTAACGTTTAAAATATTTCTAGCCACTTGGTTTGTTTAATAAGAAATCATCATATTACAAATTATTAGGTTATTGTGATGTTGACTTCGCTGGAGATAAAATTGAAAGAAAAAGTACCAGTGAAAGTTGTCAGTTTTTTGGTAACAATCTAATTTTATGGTCCAACAAAAGGCAATAAACGATTGCACGATAAACAACAAAAGTTGAATATATTGCAGCATCTGGATAAAAATTCAGCTAGAAGACTATCAACTTGATGAGAGTAACATTTATATCCTTTATGATAATACCTTTGCGCTATCTTTATCTAAGAACCCCATTTTACACTCTATAGCTAAACACATTGAGATGAAACATCATTTTATAAGAGACTACGTTCAGAAGGGTATTATTAATTTAAAATTTATTGATACCGACCATCAATGGGTTGATATCTTTACAAAACCCTTTGCTGAAGATAGATTTGTTTAATTCTAAATATTTTAAAAATGGAAGTTTGTCCTGAGTAAAAGTACAAATATTATTGTGTGTTTCCTCTAGAGAGTTAAAATGAGAATCTGAGGAAACATGACTCTGAACCAGTTAACCCTCTGAAGTGAGAAAGTTCTCTGGGTCAAAAGGTCTTAAGTCAGAATCCCTTTGGGAACTTCTATCTTCCGGACTCTGATTGATATTAATGTCTTTTACTCATGCGCTTTCATGGTGACTAAGAACTGTTGACATATGTCTAACTAAATCTTAGAATAATAAAACACTTGATTAAACCTTGGGAACTATTTTTTAGCTTAAAAAAAATTTATGTTCTGACGCACCCTTTGTCATTAATTGTTTTTTTTTCAAGTTTTGTAATAATGTTCTCTAACAAGTGTGCAAAGTAACATGTCATGTTATAGATGTTATTACTGATGATTTTCCAAAGTCATCATTACTTGTCTTTTCAAATATTTGTCTATTTTACTCACAATGCAATGCAACTCTCACTACTCACACTTGAATCTTTTCAACCCTAAAAACCTAAAACTTCAATGGTTGTTCAACAAAACCCGACTGAAATGGTTGAAAACTTTTCTGAAACCTCTCTATCAACACCGGTGACTCACTCGGTGGATATTTTGGGCAAGAAAATCATAAATAGAAGTAATGTGAAAAGGATCATTTACTTTTACTTGGAAAAACTTTACAATTCTAGAATCAATTACAAAAACCAATAAAAGCACTACAAAAGGTTACAACTTTTAGACTAGGTCGACAACCCAACCACCTGATATGAGGAAGTTCCTATAGTCTTCATCAATATCTGATCCGCTATCATCAGATG
>OZ012741.1:21560429-21592978 GCA_963859935.3 Lathyrus sativus
TCATTTATGTTTCTAAATCAAAATCAAATCTTATGATATTTAGAACTTTATATCATAGTAATTATTTAATCATTTATGTTTCTAAATCAAAATCAAATCTTATGATATTTAGAACTTTATATTATAGTAATTATTTAATCATTTATGTTTCTAAATAAAAATCAAATCTTATGTTTAATCACGTTATTAATTAATCATTATTGCTAATCATATTTTGTTGCTTATTATTATTTTGAAATTTCTATCTTATTATTTTTTCTAACTTTGTCTATTTTTCTCATTATTATTGTTTCAACTAATTATTTTCACTAACTTTATATTTATACTAACCTTATTTAATTTTTCTTATTATTTACTAACCCTAATATTTTATTTGCTTATTTGTTATTTTTTTTATTTATTATAATTTTGTAATTGCCTCTTGGATGTAAATTGTAATTACTTAATTATTATTATCATTATGGTTAGTAATTAGGGAGTGCTAATATGTATGATATTTAAAAAAATAAATTAGATCATTTTAATATAAGATAATTAAATTAAACATTTCACACACGTAAGTCGATTTTAATCGCCGTTTCACTTCCTAAGGATATCCCTCAAGTTGCCTACGAATAATGGTTAAGTGGGGTGTATAAAGCAAGTCCCTCAAAAGAAAATCATCAAAGTCCCTTATGGTTGCCTTTACGAATCGAGTCCCTTTCGAAAAATGATGATAGTCCCTCCAGTTTGCTTATTACACCCCACAATGGCCTTCAAAAATCCAATTGTCCCTCACATGTCCCTTAACATCCAAAGTAAGGACTACCTACTCCATTATAGTAGGGATAGTCTTACTAAGGAAAGGATAAAGAATAAGAAAGACCTTTAAACATTAGGGTAGGTTACTCCTAGGTGCTTGCTCACTTCAAAACTGTTTCACACTTAAACAAATTTTCAACAAGTTTTCAAACAAGTTCTTAACACATCCTTACATGGATTATTTATTAACTATTCTGAAAATTTTCTATTCACACACTACACTTTCAAAACAATTCAAAAGTGAGCTTAAGTACCTAAGAGCCCATGGATAACCATGGATGAAAAGGGTGCTAACACCTTCCCTTTTCATAACCTACCCCCCGGACCCAAAATATTCTCTAAGGTCTTTCCTGTTCTTTTATAACCTTTCCTTATGGATAAAATAAAAGTCGGTGGCGACTCTTGCTATCCGCAACATTGTTTAAAGTCAGTTCTCCCACCGTGTTACAGAACTGGCGACTCTGCTGGGGATCTATTTAAGAGGGGTACCCTTAGGAATTAAGATCACTTTAAATTGTTTGCCTTGTTTGCTTTATTATTATATTGTTGGGGTGCTCTTATGTGTGAAAGATCCTAACCCGGATCTAGTGTACCTTAGGTAAATGGCAATAGACCAAGGAAACTGTACGACGTATATCGATACGGTTGATCTGGTGGCCATAGTTAGTGCGACTTCTTGGTTGGTGCTTATATTCCTTAAGTCAAGTTGAGGATAATATTGAGGCTGCCATATGTTGTCAATGCACTAACTGACTTTTAGAACCCTAGTTAACTCATCTTGGCCTTTAGAAAGTAGTGAGGTAACCGGCTTTGGTGCAGACTGAAGTTGGTTGACACTCGATACTACGCTCATTGAGATCTTAAACTTGGAGGGTTTTGGTTGGCAAGTAAGTTGCCTTCTGATCAACCACCCTTGTGAAGGATCAATGATATTGAGATCCCTTAGAACCCGGTTACTTTTGTAGGACAGGATGAACCGTCTAACTTCAGGGGAGGGTACTTACCTTTAAACCTCATGCAAGCCTTTAAACCTAGGGCAATTGTGTGACTTGTTTGTGTGTGCCACATGTTTGTGATTGAACATAACATCATGACATCATCATGCATCATGAGCATATCATTTTCCCTAACCATTTCAAGGACCAAGGGATTTATTTTTGTTCTTTGTTGCAGGTCATGGCTTCTGCTCGTAGAAACACCATCAGGATCAACTTTGTAGGGATACCTCCCAAGCTCAAAGAGTTGGTTTCCCAAGTGTCTGATCATTCCCAGTTCGTCCAGAGACATGGTCACCTATTGGATCTAGTTACTTCAGGGTTCAGTGAAGACATGATGAGTGTGCTGTTTCAGTTCTTTGACCCTAAGCACCACTGCTTTACATTTCCTGATTATCAGCTGGTTCCAACCATGGAGGAGTTCTCTAAACTTCTGGGTATACCTGTTCTTGATCAGAAGCCATTCACAGGCTTAGAGAAGGAGCTTAAACCAGAAGTTATTGCTGCAGCTCTACATCTGAAGAAGTCTGACATTGTTCTAGAGACGAGAAGTGGAGTTAAAGGTATTCTTGCCAAGGTATTAGTGGATAAAGCTCAAATGTTCTTGAAGGCCATGAGCTACGATGCTTTTGAGGAGATCTTAGCCTTATTGATTTATGGCTTAGTGTTGTTCCCCAATCCTGATCAGTTCATAGACGTTCATGCCATCAACATATTCCTGAGTCACAATCCAGTGCCTACCTTACTTGGAGACATCCTACATTCTCTTCACACCCGTACTACAAGGGCAAGAGGAACTTTGATGTGCTGCACACCTTTACTTTCTAGGTGGTTTATTTCTCACCTTCCTCGCTCAGTAATGAAGAATGAGCAAGGGTTCAGATGGTCCAAGAGGATCATGTCACTTTCTCACTCAGACATCCATTGGTGCTCCAGATCTATGGAGAATGTCACCATCATTGACCGTTGTGGGGAGTTTCCTAATGTACCACTTCTAGGCATAAGAGGAGGCATCACCTACAACCCATCTCTAGCTTTACGACAGTTTGGTTACGCCCGGAGCGATGGTCCACATGACATGTTGATTCAGGGCATTGTGTTTGACTACGACAACGATCTTCAGGGTTACCGTCAGAGATTCATACGAGCTTGGGAAAAGGTAAACAGGATTGACAGCAAGACACTGGAGCCTAAGTACACCATTCCTATGGAGGCTTATCTCAGATGGGTACGATTTCGTGCTCAGACACTCATGATGCCATATCCTGCCATCCTACCAGTTACCATGGAACCTGTTGCTGAAGGAGACACAGCTTATACCATCCTTCACCCAGACATGCCTACTGATGTGGAAGACTTGCAGAGATCATGGATCCAACTGAAAGAGCAAAGGGATACTTTCGAGGCTCATTACAAAGCAAGCCAAGCAAGGATCCTAGAGCTAACAAAGCTACTTCATAAAGCAAGCATGTCTATGGGTGCCAAAGAAAGCTTTAAGGAGTATGCTCAGAAGTGGAGAGACTTAGCTGGAGGAGTTCAACCCCCTTTGACTGATAGGGAATTGGTTGATATGTTCATGTGTACGCTGAATGGTCCGTTTTACAGTCATCTCATTGGAAGCTCATCATCTGGCTTCACTGAGTTGATCATGACAGGAGAGCGAGTAGAGAATGGCATCAAGAGTGGTAAGATCCAAATGGGCACTTCTTCATCAGGTGCCGCAAAGAAGCCTCCCATTGGGAAGAAAGAATCTAATGCTGTGTATGGTCAGCCTGATCGTAACAGAAGGCATCAGTCTGTTAGTGCAGTTCATATTTCAAATCCAACTCCTGCAACAACAGAGCAGCCTCAAGGCAACCAACAGAGGGCTAGAAGACAGTTCACGAAGATCAACATGTCAATGGCTCAGGCATTGCAACACTTGTTGAAAGCTGAACTTATTACCCTGAGGGAGGCCCCTCGGAATCCCAATGTTACCTCTCCCAAGTACAATCCCAATGCACGATGTGCATATCATTCAAACTGTCCAGGACATGATACTAATAACTGCTGGGTCTTGAAGAACAAAATTCAGGATATGATTGATGCTGGAGAAATTGAGTTTGATCCACCAGGTACTCCAAATGTGATTACAGCTCCAATGCCAAATCACGAGAAGACTGTCAACGCCATTGATAAAGATATTGATGAAGATCTGCATGTCTATTCAGTTATGGAGTTGAGCACACCATTGTCTGTTATCAAAAAGAGGTTAGTACAAGCTGGGATCTTTCCAGGTTGTCATGAAGATTGTCTATATTGTACCTATAAGCCGGATAGTTGCTTCATTTTGAGAGATGGGATTCAACGTCTCATGGATAAATATACTATAGTGTTTGAAAGAAGACCAGCATCTGTAGAAAGTATGGTGGATCATCTGACTCAGGGTAAAAAGATTGAAGAGGTTGACATGGTTGACAAAGTACCACTAAGAATCACTTCAAAGGGTCCCATTAAAATCACTCATCAGGGCCCAATCAAGATTACTGCTGAAGGTCCTGTGAAAGTTGTCACTGAAGCCAGAGTAGCTCCTCTGATCATTACCACTCCTGGTCCTATTCCTTATACATCTGACAAAGCTGTGCCTTGGCACTATGGGTCTGATGTTTACATCCATGGTGTCAAACAGGAGCCTTTACCTGATATGCCTGTTGACATTGATAATATTGCCGGATCTAGCAAGATCACTCGTAGTGGAAGAGTCTTCTCTCCTCCAGTTGCTTCTAAGAGTGCGGTTACTCCTGCTGTTACTTCCACCACTGATGCTCGGGGCAAGGGTCCTGTTATTGAGCCTGTATCTACTGATGTGCCAGCTGCTGATGACCTCTCTAAGCAGATGGAAGAAGTATTGAAAATCATTCGCAAGAGTGATTATGATATTGTTGATCAGCTGGGGCATACTCCCTCAAAGATTTCTATGCTCTCCCTGTTATTATGTTCTGAGGCTCATGCCAAGTCATTGATCAAGTTTCTAAAGATGGCTCATGTACCCAGTGCAATTTCTGTGGACCAGTTTGAGAATTGTGTTGCTCACCTGACCTATGACAACGGGTTAGGATTTTCTGATGCTGACTTGACCCCTGCCAAGAGGGATCATAACAGGGCCTTGCATATTTCAATTGAATGCAGGGGCACTACCCTGTCTCATGTGCTGATAGACAATGGTTCCTCTCTGAATGTGTTGCCTAAGGAAGTCCTGAACAAGCTGAGTCCTGAAGATACGGTATTGAAGCCCAGGAATATTGTGGTAAAGGCTTTTGATGGTTCTAGAAGAGTAGTGCATGGGGAAATTAATCTTCCAATCAAGGTTGGCTCTCAGGTGTTTACTGCTACATTCTATGTGATGGATATTCGTTCTTCGTACTCATGTCTGCTTGGTCGTCCCTGGATCCATGGGGCAGGTGCTGTGACCTCCACATTACATCAAAAGTTGAGATATCCGGTGAATGGAAAAGTTGTTACTGTCTTTGGAGAGGAAGAATACTTTGTCAGCCATGTAAACACTTTCAACTTGGAGGCATGGATTTTTCCTACTGTGGGTGCTGGACTCAATAATTGGACAGCTGAAGATGTTATCCCTATCTCCTTTAGTCAGGAGTAAATACTATTACTATGTTATGTTTTTAAATTTGCAATTTTTGGAACAATTAAAACTTTCAAGCCATGTGCCTTACCCGGGGCACAATGGTGTGCTTGTTACGGGTTGTCATTTCATTTGCATACTGCATTCAATAAAATCAGTGGACGTTTCGCTTTCGTAAATATTGTGTTCCTTGTCTTTCTTTTTCTTTTATTTTTGCTTTATCAGCTATGTGTTCTTACACACACCCACGTCACTAAAATGCCGATCCTCATCCACTCTGGATCCAGTTGATAACAGTTCTACTATTGCCAATTACAATTTCGAGAATCCGATCTATCAAACTGAAGACGGAGACGAGGACGATTGTGAAATACCTGTAGAGCTTGCTAGGTTGTTACAACAAGAAGAGAAAGCTATACAGCCACATGAAGAGCCAGTCGAAGTTGTGAATCTGGGAACTGAAGAAAACAGAAAAGAGGTCAAGATAGGGGCAACATATCAGCGTGCTATGGTGGCTTTGTTTCATGATATGATTCATCATGAGATAGAGGTATATGTGGATGATATGATAGCCAGGTCTCAGAATGAAGAACAACACCTTGATCATCTGCACAAGTTGTTTGAGAGGTTGAAGAAATACAGGTTGAGATTAAATCCAAACAAGTGTACTTTTGGGGTTAGATCTGGAAAGCTCCTGGGTTTCATTGTCAGTGGAAAAGGTATTGAAGTGGATCCTGCAAAAGTGAAAGCTATACGAGAGATGCCAACTCCCCGTACTGAGAAGGAGGTTAGAGGTTTCTTAGGACGATTGAACTACATTGCAAGATTTATTTCCCAATTAACTACCATCTGTGAGCCAATCTTCAAGTTGTTGAAGAAAGATCAGGTGATGGAATGGAATGATGAGTGCCAGACTGCCTTTGATGAAATCAAGAGATATTTGCTAGAATCTCCAATTTTAATACCACCAGTTGATGGAAGACCCTTGATTATGTATTTAACAGTATTAGACAACTCAATGGGGTGTGTATTGGGGCAACATGACGAGTCTGGTCGAAAAGAGCAGGCAATATACTACCTTAGCAAAAAGTTTACCGACTGTGAAACAAGATACTCACTGCTCGAGAAAACTTGCTGCGCTTTGGCATGGGCTGCTCGCCGACTAAGACAGTATATGTTGACCCATACTACCTTGTTGATTCCAAAGATGAATGGGGCAGTTGAAGCTGCTAATAAGAACATTAAGAAAATTGTACAGAAGATGATTGTTACTTACAAGGATTGGCACGAGATGTGGTTATCGTACTACAATACGTACTTCAACAGGGGCAATCCCATTCTCCTTAGTCTATGGTATGGAAGCAGTTCTGCCTATTGAAGTTCAGATCCCCTCCTTGAGAATTATGAAGGATGCAGGCTTGGATGAAGATGAGTGGATTCAGACTCGACTTGACCAGATAAATTTGATTGATGAGAAAAGGTTAGCAGCAGTTTGTCATGGCCAGATGTACCAGAAACGGATGATCAAAGCTTTTAACAAGAAGGTTAAGCCAAAGGTATATCAGGCTGGTGACTTGGTAATCAAGCGTATCATATTACCACAGGGTGATCCTAGGGGCAAGTGGACTCCAACATATGAGGGACCATTTGTAGTCAAGACAGTGTTCTCAGGAGGTGCCATGATACTGACTACAATGGATGGTGAAGACTTCCCACAACCTGTAAACGCAGACATAGTTAAAAAATACTACGCATAAAAAGAGACCCGCTAGGTTGACAGGCCTAGGCAAAAATAAGGGCATCCCGGCAAACCAAAAGGGTTTGAGCAAAAATTAGGGATATATATATAAAAAGATGTACACCCGGCAAGTCGAAAACCTGAAAAGGCGGCTTGGGCAAAAAAGGGTATCCCGGTGGATTGAAAACCTGAAAGGGCAATCCAGGCAAAAGTTAGGGATTAAAGCGTATGACTATGTCTCGTTTGGATCACTCATGAAACTGCAACCAGTTGTACTACTTACTCAAGCTCAAACAGATAAAGCTCAATCCAATCGTTTCCGTCTCAACAGCAAGAAGATGAGATACTTGAGTGGCAATAGTAGAATTGAAACTCAATAGGATTATTTCCCACATAGCTGATTCTTTTTGTAAAACTTCATGACAAAATTCTCTTACTAGGGTTTATGTCTCCTTGAACAAACTTACCCGTGTATGGGTCACTTTTGATATAAATAAATTCCATCTTTTGAATCCAGATTTACTTTTACCCTATTTACATAAGCGAAACGTCCATTGGTTGTGTTTGAATGTATGTATGCCTTTGAATATGATTGATGTTTACCAGAAATGCATGTATGCTTTTAATATGATTGATGTTTACCAGAAATGCATGAAAATGCAGTAATAGTATTTACTAAGGACGAACGAGGGCAGGATTTCAACGAAGCTTCGCCGGTTCATCTTTACAAGACAGTTACAAACCATCAGTAGGACTAAGCCATTTTCACAAAGTCTAATCTTCCCTGGAATTTATATCCATCTCTTTTATCCTCATACGGATATACGGGAAATTACTTTCCAATAAGGGCACGATGAACGAAGACGGGATGTTATACTTATCCTACTATCAAATGAAAACGGGAGGTTATCTATACCTTGTTGTCCCCAGCAGACGGAGGGTTATATATTCTTCAACAACGAATCGGGATTTATTTTCCTTGGCCAGCAGTTGTTATACAAGGATATCCAGACACTTCCAGCAGTGTCATATCATACATACATCATTTACATCATACCATAACATATATATCTATAGTACATTACCTAAGTGCATCATGTCATACATGCATACATAAAGCATAAACTAATGTTGTTATACAGAATGCTACCTTGTTTTCAGGTTAATTATCCAACAAACAAGCTTATGATCTTTGGGACTGCTTTATTGTAACCTCAGGGTTACTTTATCCTCCTGATGAGCTTCTTATTACTTTGGGACTGCTTTATTGTAACCTCAGGGTTATTTTATCCTCCTGATAGCCTCTCATGACTTCAAGACTGCTTTAGAGCTACTGATTGCTCTATCTTCCTGAAATCATCCTATTACTTCAAGACTGCTTTAGAGCTATTCATTGCTCTATCCTCATGAGGTCATATTACTACTTCAAGACTGCTTTAGAGCTATTCATTGCTCTATCCTCCTGAAGCCATCTAATTATTTCAAGACTGCTTTAGAGCTATCCATTGCTCTATCCTCCTGAAATCATTACTTCAAGACTGCTTTAGAGCTATTGATTGCTCTATCCTCCTGAAGACATATCACATTATTATTTCAAGACTGCTTTAGAGTTATCCATTGCTCTATCCTCCTGAAATTACATTATTATTTCAAGACTGCTTTAGAGCTATCCATTGCTCTATCCTCCTGAAATCATTACTTCAAGACTGCTTTAGAGCTATTGATTGCTCTATCCTCCTGAAGACATATCACATTATTATTTCAAGACTGCTTTAGAGCTATCCGTTGCTCTATCCTCCTGAAATCATTACTTCAAGACTGCTTTAGAGCCATTGATTGCTCTATCCTCCTGAAGATATATCACATTATTATTTCAAGACTGCTTTAGAGCTATCCATTGCTCTATCCTCCTGAAATTACATTATTATTTCAAGACTGCTTTAGAGCTATCCATTGCTCTATCCTCCTGAAATCATTACTTCAAGACTGCTTTAGAGCTATTGATTGCTCTATCCTCCTGAAGACATATCACATTATTATTTCAAGACTGCTTTAGAGCTATCCATTGCTCTATCCTCCTGAAATTACATTATTATTTCAAGACTGCTTTAGAGCTATCCATTGCTCTATCCTCCTGAAATCATTACTTCAAGACTGCTTTAGAGCTATTGATTGCTCTATCCTCCTGAAGACATATCACATTATTATTTCAAGACTGCTTTAGAGCTATTCATTGCTCTATCCTCCTGAAGCCATCTAATTATTTCAAGACTGCTTTAGAGTTATCCATTGCTCTATCCTCCTGAAATTACATTATTATTTCAAGACTGCTTTAGAGCTATCCATTGCTCTATCCTCCTGAAATCATTACTTCAAGACTGCTTTAGAGCTATTGATTGCTCTATCCTCCTGAAGACATATCACATTATTATTTCAAGACTGCTTTAGAGTTGCTGATTGCTCTATCCTCCTGAAATCATCCTATTACTTCAAGACTGCTTTAGAGCTATTCATTGCTCTATCCTCATGAGGTCATATTACTACTTCAAGACTGCTTTAGAGTATTCATTGCTCTATCCTCCTGAAATTACATTATTATTTCAAGACTGCTTTAGAGCTATTGATTGCTCTATCCTCCTGAAGACATATCACATTATTATTTCAAGACTGCTTTAGAGCTATTCATTGCTCTATCCTCCTGAAGCCATCTAATTATTTCAAGACTGCTTTAGAGTTATCCATTGCTCTATCCTCCTGAAATTACATTATTACTTCAAGACTGCTTTAGAGCTATTGATTGCTCTATCCTCCTGAAGCCATTATTATTTCAAGACTGCTTTAGAGTATTCATTGCTCTATCCTCCTGAAATTACATTATTATTTCAAGACTGCTTTAGAGCTATTCATTGCTCTATCCTCCTGAAATCATTACTTCAAGACTGCTTTAGAGTATTCATTGCTCTATCCTCCTGAAATTACATTATTATTTCAAGACTGCTTTAGAGCTATTCATTGCTCTATCCTCCTGAAATCATTACTTCAAGACTGCTTTAGAGCTATTCATTGCTCTATCCTCCTGAAGCCATCTAATTATTTCAAGACTGCTTTAGAGTTATCCATTGCTCTATCCTCCTGAAATTACATTATTACTTCAAGACTGCTTTAGAGCTATTGATTGCTCTATCCTCCTGAAGCCATTATTATTTCAAGACTGCTTTAGAGTATTCATTGCTCTATCCTCCTGAAATTACATTATTATTTCAAGATTGCTTTAGAGTTATCCATTGCTCTATCCTCCTGAAATTACATTATTATTTCAAGACTGCTTTAGAGCTATCCGTTGCTCTATCCTCCTGAAATCATTACTTCAAGACTGCTTTAGAGCTATTGATTGCTCTATCCTCCTGAAGACATATCACATTATTATTTCAAGACTGCTTTAGAGCTATCCATTGCTCTATCCTCCTGAAATCGTTACTTCAAGACTGCTTTAGAGCTATTGATTGCTCTATCCTCCTGAAGACATATCACATTATTACTTCAAGACTGCTTTAGAGCTACTGATTGCTCTATCCTCCTGAAATCATCCTATTACTTCAAGACTGCTTTAGAGCTATTTATTGCTCTATCCTCATGAGGTCATATTACTACTTCAAGACTGCTTTAGAGCTATTCATTGCTCTATCCTCCTGAAGCCATCTAATTATTTCAAGACTACTTTAGAGTATTCATTGCTCTATCCTCCTGAAATTACATTATTATTTCAAGACTGCTTTAGAGCTATTCATTGCTCTATCCTCCTGAAATCATTACTTCAAGACTACTTTAGAGCTATTGATTGCTCTATCCTCCTGAAGACATATCACGTTATTATTTCAAGACTGCTTTAGAGCTATTCATTGCTCTATCCTCCTGAAATCATTACTTCAAGACTGCTTTAGAGCTATTGATTGCTCTATCCTCCTGAAGACATATCACGTTATTATTTCAAGACTGCTTTAGAGCTATTCATTGCTCTATCCTCCTGAAATCATTACTTCAAGACTGCTTTAGAGTATTCATTGCTCTATCCTCCTGAAATTACATTATTATTTCAAGACTGCTTTAGAGCTATTCATTGCTCTATCCTCCTGAAATCATTACTTCAAGACTGCTTTAGAGCTATTGATTGCTCTATCCTCCTGAAGACATATCACGTTATTATTTCAAGACTGCTTTAGAGCTATTCATTGCTCTATCCTCCTGAAATCATTACTTCAAGACTACTTTAGAGCTGTTGATTGCTCTATCCTCCTGAAGCCATTCTATTACTTCAAGACTGCTTTAGAGCTATTGATTGCTCTATCCTCCTGAAGCCATTATTACTTCAAGACTGCTTTAGAGCTATTGATTGCTCTATCCTCCTGAGGTCCGATTTATCACTTCAAGACTGCTTTAGGGTTATCATTATTGATCGCTCTATCCTCATGAAGACATGCTGTTACATCAGTATTACTCCAGACTCCTGACAGCTCTCATTATACTATTGAAGAACTTTCCCCTAGTGGCATCTTTAAGCCCACTCAATCATGTTCAACCAACCATCAATATCACTCCATGCACTGGTGAGTGCAAATTTTTGGGCTTTTGTGTTCAATCCCCTTCAACCTTCCAGGTTACGACTGGCAAATATACCAATCTAACCCCTCAGGTTTCAGAAAATTGAACAGGGGCAGCTGTTGCACCCCAAAATTTGCCCTCACAATACAAGACTTTGTGTTCCAAGAAGGTTCACAAGGTTCGCAAAATTCATAATTGGTCAGAAGAGTTGACAATTCCCTCAGACAATGCACCTCCTAAGCAGTGCATCCAAAACTAGGGTTTTGACTTTAATCAGGCTAAATGGACTTCCAAGACTTCAAGTGAGCTTCATAACATCTTATATGTGTATAAGAACCCCCATGTCAAGTTTCAAGACTTTTCTCAAAAGTTTGCTCAGTCAGATGATCAGATAAGTCAAAAGCAGTCAATGCAGTTAAAAGGTCAAACTGAGGTCAAATCAAAGTCAAACTTCATGATTTTTTTTGCCAACATCAAAGAGAGGATGGGTGAGAAATATTATCATAATAACTGTAATACCCCAAATTTTGCCCTAAGATTTGTCGTCGCATTTCATTGCATTTAATCAATTACTAACAAATTTGTGTAGTCGTTTGACTTTTTGCAGGTAAATATCATATGGCATGCATTTTTTTCTAAAAAAGTAAAAATGGCACAATTGGCAGGAGGACATGTGTAAGGAGTTATGAGTGTGAGAGGTTGAGAGTTCGAATCTCACCTTTGTCATTTTTTTGTTTTTTATTATTTTTACTCTAAATTTTTCTATCTTTCATTAAAAAAATAACAAAAATAGTTTTTTATTATTATTTAATTATTATTTTCGTATTTTTATTAAATCATTTTTTAAAATATTATTTTTTTCACTTTTTTCTAAATTATTCATAAAAATATCCAAAAAATCATAAAATAAAAAAATATTGAAAAAATTTTTGTTCTTTTTATAATATTTTTTATTTTAGGAATCAATAAGATTATTAGTTTTTATTTTAAGTTTATTTTAATTATTTTAAATTATTTAAATTTTATTTTTTCTTAACTAATTATTTAGTTTGGGCTTTAAAATGGGCTTTAGGGACATTATTGACAATTTGGTGTTAACCCTAATTTGTTCCCTATATATACATGTGTTGCCTTGTTGGAAAAAAGGGGAGAGAATGAAAAAAAACCTAAGAGGAGTGAGTGCCGTTGGCCGTTATTTAGTTTTCTTCTTCATCCATTACTATTGTTTCTTTTTCTTCATCGTTTACCGTTATTTCTTTTCCTTCATCTATTACTGTTGTTTCTTTTTCTTCATCTTTTACCGTTATTTCTTTTTCTTCATCTATTACCGTTATTTCTTTTTCTTTATCTATTACTGTTACGTTTATATATATATAATTTTTAAATTGTTAGAGTTTATGTATATAAGATTTTTGATCGAATTATGTCGATACGATGTTTGCACATTTGTGTGCATGACGCGTGACATTTGTGTTAGTTCGATCTGGTTGCGATGATCGCATTTTTGTGTGAGCAATAATACTATTTTTTTGCTTAATTTCTTTTTCTTTGCGATAAATTTTGTTTCGTCCGATTTAGATCTGGTTGCGATGAGCGCATTTCTGCGTTAGCAACATTGTTGGGTTATTTGGCACATTTAAAATTCATTATTGCTTTATTATTATTATTATTATTATTATCATTATTTATTATTATTATCATTATTATCATTATTATTATTATTGTTATCATTAATTTATTAAAATTTGTTGTAATATAAAAATCTGTTTTTTTTAAAATAAATGACATTAACATCTTTCTTCCAAATTAATATGAAAACCTAATTTTAATTTCCTATATGATTCTATGTATATATTTATTATAATTCTTGTAAATTTTTGTAAATAAAATTAAACCTTATAAACACTTAATGTAAAATTTTGGTGAATGTGATTATTGATTAGTTAAAATTTGTTTTCATCATAATGTGTAAATATTTTTCTTAATAATTGTTAATATATAATTAGAGATAATTAAATTTTTGTAAATGATTAAGAAATTTATAATTATGTTATATTTAGAACTTTATATGATAGTAATTATTTAATCATTTATGTTTCTAAATAAAAATCAAATCTTATGATATTTAGAACTTTATATTATAGTAATTATTTAATCATTTATGTTTCTAAATAAAAATCAAATCTTATGATATTTAGAACTTTATATTATAGTAATTATTTAATCATTTATGTTTCTAAATAAAAATCAAATCTTATGTTTAATCACGTTATTAATTAATCATTATTGCTAATCATATTTTGTTGCTTATTATTATTTTGAAATTTCTATCTTATTATTTTTTCTAACTTTGTCTATTTTTCTCATTATTATTGTTTCAACTAATTATTTTCACTAACTTTATATTTATACTAACCTTATTTAATTTTTCTTATTATTTACTAACCCTAATATTTTATTTGCTTATTTGTTATTTTTTTTATTTATTATAATTTTGTAATTGCCTCTTGGATGTAAATTGTAATTACTTAATTATTATTATCATTATGGTTAGTAATTAGGGAGTGCTAATATGTATGATATTTAAAAAAATAAATTAGATCATTTTAATATAAGATAATTAAATTAAACATTTCACACACGTAAGTCGATTTTAATCGCCGTTTCACTTCCTAAGGATATCCCTCAAGTTGCCTACGAATAATGGTTAAGTGGGGTGTATAAAGCAAGTCCCTCAAAAGAAAATCATCAAAGTCCCTTATGGTTGCCTTTACGAATCGAGTCCCTTTCGAAAAATGATGATAGTCCCCCTAGTTTGCTTATTACACCCCACAATGACCTTCAAAAATCCAATTGTCCCTCACATGTCCCTTAACATCCAAAGTAAGGACTACCTACTCCATTATAGTAGGGATAGTCTTACTAAGGAAAGGATAAAGAATAAGAAAGACCTTAAAACATTAGGGTAGGCTACTCCTAGATACTTGCTCACTTCAAAACTTTTTCACACTTAAACAAATTTCCAACAAAATTTTCAAACAAGTTTTTTTCACATCCATACACGGATTATTATTAAACTATTCTGAAATTTTTTGCTATTCACACACTACACTTTCAAAACAATTCAAAAGTGAGCTTAAGTACCTAAGAGCCCATGGATAACCATGGATGAAAAGGGTGCTAACACCTTCCCTTTTCATAACCTACCCCCCGGACCCAAAATATTCTCTAAGGTCTTTCCTGTTCTTTTATAACCTTTCCTTATGGATAAAATAAAAGTCGGTGGCGACTCTTGCTATCCGCAACATTGTTTAAAGTCAGTTCTCCCACCGTGTTACACCCTGATGGCGGCCTCTTTGAAGCAAGCAAGATAGTCCCTTAGTCACTTCGAATGACCGCAACGAATGTTGAACAGGCTGGTCGTGGACATCTTCCGCTGATGGCTGGCGGAAAAATGATGCACCAACTCCTTTACTAGTTCCTAGTACATGTTGATGGAAGTGCAGGGTAAACCCATATACCATATGAGGGCGGCGTGTAACACCCTTTTCAACCCCACAAATAATAAGGCAAAATAACACAGATATCAGAGTAATTATTAAATTTCACAAAAAGCCACCAAAAGGGCGTACATTTCCCAATGTCATCAAAATAGGTCACGACTCCGTAAACAACGGGTTTTTCCCAAAATACATCAAACAACATAAAACAGCGGAATTCAAAAGGCATAAGTAAAGGTTTTCCTCATCAGGGAACATAAGCAAAATAACTCAACAGTATATAGTTTAACTCAAAAGAACCCAACCCGATGTTACATATCAGAGCAAGACCCTATAAGTTAACCAAAAGGGCTAACGACTCAAAACTTCAAAAATAACTCCTCGACGGCATCCACGGCTAAACTTGGTCATCTGCACGTTATCCACGTGGAGGTAACATTCAAACAGGCAGGGTGAGTAAAACAATTCATAAAAACCAATGTATGAAAATCAACATATAAATGGCATCATAATCATATTCAACCTTCATATTCATCAATAGGCCTCGAAGGCCACAACATCATAATTCATACAAAAAGACTCATAAATGCAGATGCGACAAAACTCAATGCATGTGGTACCAATCATCACAGCTCGATGGACACTGGGCCATCAACCCCCTATAGATCCCCATCAATAGGATAGATTCTACTAGAGAACCGGAGCACATCAAAATACTTCACATCCACACAATGGGATTGAAACCAAAGTAATCAAGGTCTTGAACCGAAGTCCGGATACACATGAATGCATGATGCACACGTTAATAATCATCCACATAATAACAACATAGGTGCATCATCATTCATCATAGTCATCATCATCACAATCATTCTCATGTCTCATGTCATCATATAATTCATCAAAGTCATGGTAATATCATCATAATACATCGTATAAACCATCACGTAATCATATAGACATCACATGTTAATCACATAAAAATCATAGTTACCCCTAGGTAACTCATCACAGAAATCACAGAATCAAACATCAAGGCATCGCTGCACACGATCAACATACGCGAAACTCTGCTACATTCGCTGGCATGTTCGCTAGGCGAGTCTGGGGCAAGTTTCTTCGCTAGGCGAGTCTGGGAACAACATGGTTCGCTAGGCGAACAGTACGATGACAACAAAATCTGCTATGCACCAGAACTTAAATCCACTCAAATGCCCAAGATCCTACAACGATAAAGGCACAAAACCTACGGTTTATTAGGCCAATCCCGTAACATATTCATGTCCTAAATCAAAATTTTCCTTCAATTACACCCTAAGGCATTAGAGTTACTCACTATCCAATATTCTATCCCTACAGGGTCAGACATATAACAATTCAAGGTTTTTGGCCACGAAGGCCTAAGGTCACTATTTCTCATATCCATGTTTTTAAAGTCAGGAATACTTACCACTAACCACAACCATCAGGGTCCTCACCATCAATTTCCCCTTTCCCCACAATCGACCCAAAATCCCTTAAACCTAAAATCATCCATAATTACATTGAAAGGCACACAAGGAAAATCATGAAAAGCTATACTCCTCATGCCTTAGTCGATTCAAAGCCTTCACGATTATCTCCGGGAATCTTCTGCCTCCAATCTTCTCCTCAGAGCTCTCTGGCCACAATACTTTTTCACGGTTAACAAATGAATCCTAATTCCCTTCAGAATTCTATTTTGTCAAACCTAGTCTTGGGCCTCACAATTTGGGCTTTTCCCTTATTACCCTTTGTAACTCCTCCAAATGCCCAAATTACCCTTATTTCACTTATATTCATTTTAAATAATAATAATACTAATAAATTAATATTATATACTATTAATCAAATAAATAACCCAAAAATGCACACTTTCCCAATAACCCACCAAACTACCGAAAATCACCGAAAAATGAATATTCTCAATTAAATAAATAAATTAAAATATTCCGATTAAATTTGGGTTGTTACAACTCTCCCCCACTTAAAAGAATTTTCGTCCTCGAAAATTATCTCAAGAAAACACAGTCGGATACGACACCCTCATCTGATCTTCACGCTCCCAAGTCTAACTTTCTCCAAATGGTCCTCCCCAAACTACCTTCACCAAGGCAATCTCTTTACCTTGCAACTGCTTCACTTCTCGTTCATCAATCCGAACAGGCAACACCTCAACAGTCAAATCATCCCGCACTTGTACATCATCCATCTGAATCACATGCGACGGATCTGGAATGTACTTCCTCAACTGAGATGCATGAAACACGTCATGCAAATTCACAAGCGATGACAGTAAAGCAATCCGATATGCTACTTCCCCCACCCTCTGGAAATCTGATACAGACCAACAAAACGCGATGTGAGCTTTCGAGACTTCAAAGCTCGGCTAACACCAGTTACCGACGTAACCCTCAAGAACATGTGATCTCCCTCTTGGAATTCAAGTGCTTTCCTCCTCTTATCATGGTAACTCTTCTGACGACTCTGAGACGACCACTTCTGGATCATCTTGATCTTTTCAGTCGTCTCTTGCACAATCTCAGGTCTGAGTACAACACTCTCGCCTGACTCATACCAACACAACGGAGTTATACACCTCCTACCATACAAAGCCTCATACGGTGTCATTTCGATACTAGAATGATAACTATTATTGTAGGTAAACTCAACCAATGGCAAATGACTATCCCATGATCCACCTTGATCCAACATAGAAGCTCTCAACAAATCCTCTAAAGTCTGGATAGTTCTCTCTATCTGTCCATCTGTCTGCGGATGATAGGCAGAACTCAACCTCAACTTAGTACCCAAAGCTATCTGCAAACTCTCCCAGAACCTCGACGTAAACCTCAGATCTCTATCTGACACAATACTCGACGGAACACCATGCAACTTCACAATCTATCAATATACACTTCGGCAAGCTTCTGCAACGAATAATTGATCCTCATCGGTACAAAATGAGCCGATTTAGTCAATCTATCGACAATCACCCAAATAGAATCATATCCCTTCAAAGTCTTCGGTAAACTGGTCACGAAATCCATAGAAATGCTATCCCATTTCCATTCTGGAATACTCAATAGTTGCATTAGACCCAACGGTCTCTAATGTTTAATCTTCGACTTCTGACAAGTCAAACAAGTATAAACAAATTCTGCAATTTCCTTCTTCATACTCGGCCACCAAAATAACTTCTTCAAGTCTTGATAACTATTTGTGGCACCAGGATGAATACTCAACCCACTTCTGTGACCTTTCTTAAGAATACTCTTCTTGATTTCTGGCACATCGGGAACACACACTCTATCTCTGAACCTCATCACACCATTCTCATCGATCCGAAAATCACCTTCGTTACTTTGATTGATTAACGTGAGATGATCCACCAAACTCAAATAAGATTTCTGACTTTCTCTGATTTCTTGGAGAATACCACTAGTCAACTTCAGCATACCCAACTTCACACTATTAGGAGTCTCTTCACAAACCAAACTCATATCTCTGAATTTCTCAATCAGTCCCAATTCTCGAACCATAAGCATCGACATATGCAAAGACTTCCTGCTTAACGCATCAGCCACAACATTAGCCTTACCAGGATGGTAACTCAATTCAAAATCATAATCCTTCAGAAGTTCAAGCCATCTTCTCTGCCTCATGTTCAACTCCTTCTGATCAAACAAATACTTTAGGCTCTTGTGATCACTGAACACTTCGAACCTAGATCCAAAAAGATAATGTCTCCAAATCTTCAACACAAACACCACCGTGGCCAACTCTAAGTCATGCGTAGGATAATTCCTTTCATGAACCTTCAGTTGTCTAGAAGCGTAAGCAACAACCTGACCATTATGCATCAATACACCTCCAAGACCAATCTTCGACGCATAATAATATACTACAAAGGACTCACTCGGATTTGGCAAAATAAACACTAGAGCAGTCGTCAACTTCTTCTTGAGTTCTACAAAACTCTTCTCACAAGCAACATCCCACACATAAGCTTGACCCTTTCGAGTCAACTGAGTCAACGGAAGTTCCAACTTAGAAAAGCCTTCTATAAACCTGCGATAATAACCAGCTAATCTAAGGAAACTTCAAATCTTAGTAGCAGACTTTGGAGTCTCCCACTGCAACACAATATCAACTTTCGACGGATCAACAACAATTCCTCTACTAGAAATTACATGGCCAAGGAAGCTCACTTCCTTCAACCAAAACTCACACTTGGACAACTTGGCATAAAGCTTCTTGTCCCTCAAAACCTGCAATACCACCCTTAGATGTTGTGCATGCTCTTCCTCAGACTTAGAGTATATCAAGATATCATCAAAGAACACTACCACAAACTGATCCAAATAAGGATGAAAAATCCTATTCATATACTCCATGAACAGACCAGGTGTATTAGACACACCAAACGGCATCACAGTATACTCATAATGTCCATACCTCATCCTGAAAGCTGTCTCCAGAATATCATCAGACTTAATGCGAATCTGATGATAACCAAACCTCAAATCAATCTTGCTAAACACACAAGCACCCACCAATTGATCCATCAAATCATAAATCCTCGGAAGTGGATACTTATTCTTAATCGTTACCTTGTTCAACTGTCGATAATCCACACACAACCTCATGCTACCATCTTTCTTCTTCACCAATAACACAGGAGCACCCCACAGAGAAACACTCGGTCGAATAAACTTCTTCTCAAGTAGCTCTTCCAACTGTTTCTTCAATTCTCCTAACTCAGAAGCAAACATCCGATAAGGAGCCATCGACACAGGACTAGTGCCCGGTATCACATCAATAGTAAACTCTACCTCACGCTCAGGAGGTAATTTACTCATGTCGTCTGGAAATACCTCAGGAAATTCTTGAACAACTGGTAGTTCCACACTCACTGCTTCATCATCAACTTGGAGCGATGTAAATAATACAAACATCTGAGCCTCATCTTCTAAGAGTTCTTCTACTTGCTTGGCAGATACAAACATCAGCTCTCCACCATCACCAAACTCAGGAAACCTCACAGTCTTGCTGTAGCAATCAATATGAACATAGTTGTACTCCAACTAGTTCATGCCAAGAATAATATCGATCTGATACAAAGGTAGACAAACCAAGTCTATCACAAAATTCTTATCATAAATGGTCAAAGGGAAGCTCAAACAGACTAACGCAATAGTCACAGAACCATTAGTCGGGGTATCAATAACCATACTCCCAATCATAGAAGACAATTTCAAATTCAACTTCTTAGCACATTCAAGCGAAATAAACGAATGAGTAGCACCAGTATCAACTATAGCAATCAATTCAACATCATTAATAAAACAAGTACCTCTGATCAAGTTATCTGTCTTAGATTCTTCTGCACCGCTCAAAGAAAACACTCTTCCATTTGTCTGAGCAGCAGTAACAATCTTCTTCGGCTGCTGACACTAGGTACTGATATAACCATTCTCTCCACAGTTAAAGCAAGTCGGAGCTTCGTCTTTACAGTCAGTAGCTCTATGACCTCTCTTGCCACAACAATGACATCTCAGCACTCTGCAATTCTCAGCATGGTGGCCTTGCTCGCCACACTTATAACACTTACCTGGAGCAGTAGCCGCTCCCCCACTTGATTTTTTCCCATCAGAAGCCTTATGCTTCCCTTTATCACCAGAAGTCACATATGGTTTACCTCTATACTGACTTTTCTCTTTCTTCTCACCCAGCTGCTTGTAGTGAGTAGATCGAGCTCGGCTATGTTCATCATAAATTCTGCTCTTGTCCACCAGTTCCGCAAACCTATGAGTCTGCTGGTACCCAATTCCCTGCTTAATCTCTGGTCTCAACCCATTCTCAAACTTGAGACACTTCGACATCTTTGCATCAGCACAATTGTAATGCAGACAAAACTTGACCAAAGACTCAAACATTGCCGCATACTCAGCCACAGTTATATTCCCGTATTTCAGCTCAAGAAATTCCACCTCTTTCTTTCCCCAAACATCTTCAGGAAAATACTTCCTCAAAAATTCTTCCTTGAACACAACCCAAGTTATTGCAATGCCAGCATCTCCCAATCTCTGAAGAGTGTTATCCCACCAGTCTTTAGCTTCCTCTGCTAGCATATGCGTACCAAACTGTAGCTGCTGCGCATCAGTGCACGCCATAACTCGGAAAATCTTCTCAATCACTTTTATCCACTTCTGCGCACCATCAGGATCATGAGTGCCCAAAAAAGTTGGCGGATTGTTCCTCTGGAACTTTCCCAAAGCACGAAACTCATCTAGAGGTTCACCATTCTAAGCCATCACTTGGGCAAGTGATTCCAGCACATCAACAATAACACGATCATTCCTTTCAGCCATCTGCAACCACCAACAAGGTTAAAAGAAAACAACTCATCCAATAGTGTTCTCACACTATGGACTGGCAGGGAACTAACAACATAAAAACTTGGCCGGACGGACGGACCTGCTCTGATACCACTAATGTAACACCCTTTTCTACCCTATAAACAATAAGGCAAAATAACACAGATATCAGAGTATTTATTAAATTTCACAAAAAGCCACCACAAGGGCGTACATTTCCCAATGTCATCAAAATAGGTCACGACTCTGTAAACAACGGGTTTTTTTTCCAAAATACATCAAACAACATAAAACAGCGGAATTCAAAAGGCATAAGTAAAAGTTTTCCTCATCAGGGAACATAAGCAAAATAAATCAACAGTATATAGTTTAACTCAAAAGAACCGAACCCGATGTTACATATCAGAGCAAAACCCTCTAAGTTAACCAAAAGGGCTAACAACTCAAAACTTCAAAAATAACTCCTCGACGGCGTGCACGGCTAAACTTGGTCATCTGCACGTTACCCACGTGGAGGTAACATTCAAACAGGCAGGCTGAGTAAAACAATTCATAAAAATTAATGTATGAAAATCAACATATAAATGGCATCATAATCTTATTCAACCTTCATATTCATCAATAGGCCTCGAAGGCCACAACATCATAATTCATACAAAAAGACTCATAAATACAGATGCAACACAACTCAATACATATGGTACCAATTATCACAGCTCGATGGACACTGGGCCATCAACCCTCTATAGATCCCCATCAATAGGATTGATTCTACTAGAGAACCGGAGCACATCAAAATACTTCACATCCACACAATGGGATTGAAGCCAAAGTAATTGAGGTCTTGAACCGAAGTCTGAATGCACATGAATGCATGATGCACACGTCAATAATCATCCTCATAATAACAACATAGGTGCATCATCATTCATCATAGTCATCATCATCACAATCATTCTCATGTCTCATGTCATCATATAATTCATCAAAGTCATGGTAATATCATCATAATACATCATATAAACCATCACGTAATCATATACACATTACATGTTAATCACATAAAAATCATAGTTACTCCCAAGGTAACTCATCACAGAAATCACAGAATCAAACATCAAGGCATCGTTGCACACGATCAACATACGCGAAACTCTGCTACGTTCGCTGGCATGTTCGCTGGGCGAGTCTGGGGCAAGTTTCTTCGTTAGGTGAAGGATTCTTCGCTAGGCGAGTCTGGGAACAACATGGTTCGCTAGGCGAATAGTGCGATGACAGCAAAATCTGTTACGCACCAGAACTTAAATCCACTCAAATGCCCATACGTTTCACTTACCCAATGCCCCCAAAACATCCCTAAATCATCCCTAAGGTCCTACGGCAATAAAGGCACAAAACCTACGGTTTATTAGGCCAATCCCATAACAAATTCATGTCCTAAATCACAATTTTTCCTTCAATTACACCATAAGACATTAGAGTTACTCACTATCCAATATTCTATCCCTACAGGGTCAGACATATAACAATTCAAGGTTTTTGGCCACGAAGGCCTAAGGTCACTATTTCTTATATCCATGCTTTTACAGTCAGAAATACTTACCACTAACCACAACCATCAGGGTCCTCACCATCAGTTTCCCCTTTCCCCACAATCGATCCAAATTCTCTTAAACCTAAAATCATCCATAATTACATTAAAAGACACACATGAAAAATCATGAAAAGCTATACTCCCCATACCTTAGTCGATTCAAAGCCTTCACGATTATCTCCGGAAATCTTCTGCCTCCAATCTTCTCCTCAGAGATCTCTAGCCACAATGCTTTTCACAGTTAACAAATGAATCCTAATTCCCTTCAGAATTCTATTTTGTCAAACCTAGTCTTGGGCCTCATAATTTGTGCTTTTCCCTTATTACCCTTACTAACTCCTCCAAATGCCCAAATTACCCTTATTTCACTTATATTCATTTTAAATAATAATAATAATAATACTAATAAATTAATATTATATACTGTCAATCAAATAAATAACCCCAAAATGCACACTTTTCTAATAATCCACCAAACTACCGAAAATCACCGAAAAATGAATATTCTCAATTAAATAAATTAATTAAAATATTCTGATTAAATTTAGGGTGTTACACGACGTCCAAAAACGTACCAGATAGTAGCTTGCATTTTAGGGAGTCAGATGCTCCTATGACGGCCATCTGTAAATTGACAGGTGCAATGTGCTCGTAGCTATCGTTGCGCCCATCAAATTTGACCAAGGAAGGAGGTTTGAAACCCTTTGGGATAGGCGCCCCATATCTATTCAGAGAGTGGCGTGAGTCATGTTGATGATGTCTATCTGATGTTGTGGACTTCATCTTCCAACGTCAGGTTATGACAGCATTATCCTTCCATGGCGGCACGCATCTCCGCCATGGTGTCGGCATCACCACTACCGTTGATTCCTTTAGCGTTGGGGATGAAACTCTCTTATTAACCATAATGGGTGGTAGTTTAATATAAAAGTGTAATGTACCACCTGGAAAGGTGATGATGATAAATGAAGTGTGACCCAATTTGGTTTTATCGGAGCCCCACGATAGGCGTCACTATATTGGTCAAAAAGTATAGATGTGTTAAAAAAAATTAATTAAAAGGAAAGAGGTTTTACATAATCATATACATTATGATCATTAAACTTTTACCAATACTTAACTTTATTTTAATAATTTATGAATAGTTTACAAAAGAATTTAAAGTAACAATGTACAGTAATGTGTTAACGTCAATGTAGAAATAGGCAAAGCAGTTAGGATAGTCTCAAGATATAGGAGACAAATATATAGGGATAAACAATTTATATAGTCTATAGTATGAATATTTATTGAAATAAACATCTACAATAAACCTTTTATAGATGATTTTATAAAATATAAAATAAAATATATTTTTATAGATAATTTTATAGTAAAAGATAAAATATAATAAATTTATTTTTATTTATTCAATAATTTTTTTATTAATTATTTTAGAGAATAATTTTTTTATAAAATAAATTAATAAAATATTTTATAAATTATGTTGATAAAGTTTCTTGCACAATATTATAAAATTTATGTTTATAAATAAAATTAATCCAAACAAATTTATAGGTAATAAATTTATTGTGTACCGAACTATCAAGATCTCTAATTTATTGTTCACTTTTTAGAACATTAAAACATTCGATTAATTTGAAATCAGATAGGAGTAATAATTTGATCAAATTTTTTGTAGTTTCTAGTCTTTATTTTTTTATCGTTCGAATCAAAATAAACACACTGGCTATGAATAAGATGCCACTGAAAATAGGAATATTCCTCACCTACTTTGATTGGGAATATGCACCAAGATGCTTAACACACTGTTTTTAGAATCTCTTACTGTTCGCCACGTCTTTTTTCCACTCCTATTTTAAAAGACTGGATCGCTAAATTATATTCCTTATACATGTTTGCATCAAATTTTAAAAAAACTCGGCATTGATAAAGATAAAAAAATAAAAATAAAATTCGAAATTAGTAGAGAAGGAGAAAAATGCGAGCAATGAAGGCATAGCAAACTCCATAGGGGGTTATCAACCTTTTGTGAATAATGATATGGAGCATGTGAATAACAACAGTTTTGCTGGTAGTGGTTCGAAAATCTTACAAAGAAACCGTTGTGGGGAGTGGGAGTGGAGAAAAGAATGAAGGAGATTTCATATGAGTGAAGAAGAAGTAGATGTGGAAGGTGAGGATAGTGCATTGGGAGTCAAAGTGGAAGAGATGCAGATGGGAGGCTATGACTGTCCGATCTTTATCCGGACAAAAGCGGAGGAAAAATGTATACGGCGTCCATGGAGAAGAGAGTGATTGTGAAACTTCTTGGAAGGAAGATAGGTTATAAGGTCTTGGAGACAAGACTTAAGCAAATGTGGGTACGCAACGACGTCATTAGCATCATAAATTTGGGAAATAATTATTTCTTGGTTGCCTTCTCATGGATAAGAATATTGTTTTGTCAGAGGGGCCATGGTTCATTTACGATCATTATTTAACGATGAAGGATTTGAGTCCTGTCATAGATAGGCAAATGTTATAAGCATGAAAGACATGATGTTTCGATTAATAAGGAAGGAAATAGGAGCTCAAAACCGCCAGATGTTATAATAGAAGAAAATAATATGAAGGAGGTAGATAGAGTTGAATGTGATTCCAAAGAGAATGAGGAAGAATTAGTTAATGAGTCTTCTAAGGATGATGGAAGTATGGATGTAGAGAAAGTGATTGAAACCTCTGAATTATGAGGTTGAGGTTGAGGAGTTTTGATTATAATGACTATTTGTTTATGATGAATCTTCAACATAAATTCTTTGCCTGGAACTGTCGAGGTGTCGCTAGCAATGCTTTTTATAGGAACTGTAATCAATATGTCAAAAAATATAAACTTGACATGGTGGTTATTATGGAGACAAGGTGTGATCTGTTGAAGTTGACTAAGAGTTTTAATAGAATGAGCTATGATGGACATACTATTGCTGAGAATGAAGGGTTTGCAGGAGGAATGATAGTTGCTTGGAATAAGCACAATATTTTGGTTGATGTGTTGGAGTTTAGCCATCAACACATTCACATGAGAGTCAAGTTTGAAGAGGAGAAGGAATGGTTTTTCGCTGCAGTTTACGCAAGCCCCATAGAGGAGAAAAGGAAACTTATGTGGGAGAACCTTAAAAAAATTGTAGATAATATTACAGGTGCTTGGTTAGTAGAAAGGCGACTTTAGCAACATTGCTAATGCTGCTGAGAAGAAAGGAGAAGTTAAGGTGGCTGCTAGGAAATGTAAACGATTCATGGAGTGAATATAAGCTTGTAATTTGATGGATATAAACACTATTGACCCTAGATTTACGTGGCGAGGCCCTATATTTCGTGGTGGTCTGAGGATATACGAAAGGATGGATATGGCACTAAGTAATTAGAATTGGAGCACGAAGTTTCCTGATGCCCAAGTCAAAGTTTTAACTAGAGTGGAGTTTTCAGATCATCATCCTCTTTTAATCAATTTAAATAAGGTCAACAATACTAACGCAGTTAGAAGGTTTCAATTTGAAAGTGCGTGGGTTACCGGTGATGAGTTTCATGAGGAGTTTGACAAAGCGTGGAGGAAGTAGGTTAGCTTGTTGGATAATTTGGCTTTGGTTAAGGAGGACATTGTTTCTTGGAAGAAGAATACTTTGACAAGGTGTTGAACAATAAGATAGAGTTGTTTACAAGGATCTCAGGAATTCAAAATGCACTTCAATAAAAGGATAACAGTGAAGATCTCAGGAAGCTTGAGAAGAAACTGCAGAAAGGTTTGAGCACAATTCTTCGAAAGGAGGAGTTGATGTGGTTTCAGAGTCCAGATCTAATTAGCTTGCATATGAGGATAGAAACATAAGATATTATCATCTGAAGACGGTCAATAGACAAAGGAAGAACAAAATTCTGATGCTTAAGAATAATGAAACGTGGTTAGAGGATGAAAGTGATGTTAAGATGCATGTCAATGACTATTATAAAAAATTTCTTACTCTTAAGCGAGTTTGAATTCATTGGAGGATAACCGATTTTACTTTTCCCGATCTCAGCAGTGATAACAGTATTAGATTAAAGGCTTAAGTGAATAATGTTGAGATCAAGAAAGTTGTCTTCGCCATGAAACCATGGAAGGCCCCGGGGCCGGACGGGTATCCAGCAGGTTTTCATCATAAAACCTCGAATACTATTGGGGAGGCAGTCTGCAAGTTTGTTAAGCAAATTTGGAGCAAATCGCATAAGATAGGGGCTTTCAATCAGACGAATATTGTAACACCTTTTTCTACCCCACAAATATAATGGCAAATCAATCATATTTATTAGAGTAAAATATTAAACGCAATAAAATCATCTCAAAAGGACGCACATTTCTCAATAATCCAAATATAGTCAATGCTCCATAAACAACGAGTTTTCCCAAAATTACTCAAAATATTACTCAAAAGGCAGCGGAACTCAAAAAGGCAAAAATCCAAAGTTTTCCTTGCGTAGTAACTTAATCAAAATAACAATAATAAATAAAATATGGTTCAACTCAAAAGACCCCAACCCAATGTTACACTATCAGAGCAAGACCCTCTAAGTCAACCACAATGGCCAACAACCCAAAAACATCAAAAAAATCCTCGACAGCATCCACGGGTAAACCTGGTCATCTGCATGTTACCCACGTGGAGGCAACATTCAAAAAGGCAGGGTGAGTAAAATGATTTATAATAATCAATATATAAAACATCGTCATTTTCATATTCAACATCATCATAATCATCAAGGAATATCAAAGGCCACAACATTATAAATTACACCAAATTGTCACATAAATGCAAATGCAACAAGACTCATGCATATGGTACCAATCAATAAAATTCGATGGACACTAGGACATCAACCCTCCATAGATCCACAACAGTAGGATCGATTCTACATAAGAACCGGAGCACAACAAAATACCTCACATCTGCATAATGGGACTGAAGCCACAAGAATCAAGGTTCTTGATCGAAGTCTGGAATGCATATGAATGCATGATGTACACGTCAATATCATCCTCATAATAAACTCATTAGGTGCATCATCATTCATCAAAATCATCATAATAATCATGTCATCATAGAATCATTAAAACTCATGAAATCAACATCATAACTCATCATCATTACTCATAGGAATCATCATACAATCATGTATTAATCTTGGAAGAATCATAGTCATACTCATGGTAATTCATCAAAGAAATCACAACAATTGCACATAATTCCGAAAGAATGCTTCTCTTTCTTTACGCTTATATTGCTTAAATTTTGAGTTTTAAGTGCAAACAATTGTGTTAATCAAATTCTGATTTGAGTAGTGCTGAATTATTTTAAAGCTTTTTACAATCCTTGATTGTAATAGAACACTTGAGCACTTTACTCTCATAATAGAATTCACTTATAGTGCCTTCCACTCCAAGTGTTTGACCAATTGTGTGAACTTAAAACAATTGTGTTGTCTTTTCAAATTGTCTATATTTTAAAAGCATTGGAACTAGTCATACCTTGTAGTGAACAAAATATGATTGAAGTGTGATCAAATTAGTGATTCTCAAATCTCGTTTTATCAAATTCCATAGGCTTTACGCATATCCGGTTTTTTCGGTAAAGGTTCGTTTTAGACGAATATAGTTCATCGGCCGCTTCCGCCTTAAACATTTTTGAAAACCAATTTTTGGTAGCGCCGACTCTATTTTAAACAAGCGATCTATTCAACGCCCCCTTCTAGATCTCTGCCATCGTCTAACAAGTTGTATCATGAGCACCGGTTAATTTTGTGCTTCACGTATAATTTAGTATAAAATGGCTAACGAACCTAAAGGGGCTTATAATAGAGCACCTGTTTTCATGGTGAATAAGGATGACAATGGGGCGGGTCGGGGACGGGTTTAACTATACCCACACCCGCCTCCATGTAACACACCCGCCCCGCCCCCAAACCCAATCGGGGGTAAAAATTAAACCGCCCAGACCCGCCCCCAGTGGAGAACGGGTGCACGCGCACTCGCCCCACCGCCACCCGCAAAAAAATTAATTATTTTTAATTGCAATAAAAATTAATAATTTAATTAAAAATTAATTATTTTAATAAATAAATTATTTTATTTAATTAAAAATTTAATTAGTAAATGAATATTAACTTAATTAATTTAATTATTTTAATTTCAATAAGGGTATTAATAACTTAATTAAAAATATAATTAATAAATGAATATTAAAATAAGTAAAATAAGAGAATTAAACTAAAATGTATTATTCGGGGACGGGCGGGTCTTAGCGTCTCCCCGCACCCGCACCCGTAGTTAAGAACCGGGTTTCCTCCACACCCGCACCCAATTAAATCGGATTTTTCCTGTTAATTTCGTGGCGGGCCCGGGCGGATACGGATGGGTCCAGGTTTGTTTCCCATCCCTAATGGTGAAAAACTATAGTTACTGGAAAGACTGTATGCGTGTGCATATAAATTCCATTGACAGGAAGGTATGAAATGTTATTCTGAACAATCCTATGGAAATAACCATGACCGATGAAAATAACAGGATTGTGCCTAAGCCTAAAGCACAATGGAATGATGAAGACAAGAAAAAGTACAATTACGATTGGAAAGCTAGAAATATTCTGACCTCCTCCTTGGGAGTTGATGAATACTATAGAGTTTCCCATTGTTTGACTGTTAAGGCTATGTAGGACTCATTACAAGTTGCCCATGAGGGAACAAATGATATCAAACTAGCTAGAATCAATACTTTGACACAAGAGTTCGATCTCTTTCAAATGGAGCAAGGGAAAACCATTGCTGACATGTAAAAGAGATTTTCTCATTTTATCAATAGACTGAATTCACTTGGTAGACCAGTTTCCAATGATGTTGCTACTAACAAAGTCTTAAGATGTCTTACCAGAAAATGGCAACCAAAAGTAACCGCCATAAAGGAAGCTTCAAGAATACGAGCAAGTGCTTCTTGGTCTCGAGCAATTTGAGAAAAGGGAAAAGAAGGAGAAAACCAAAAATGCGGAAAAGAAGTCCATAGCTCTAAAGGCTTCTTATTCAAAGTCCTATGCAAAAGAGCTGAGTGATTCGATTCGAGTGATGACGAAGATGACGAAAAGAATGAGGATATGAGGCTGTTTGTGAAGCAATACAATCGCTATGTTAGGAAAAATGGTATCCAACATTCCAAAAAGAATCTAGTCAATTTCAGAAAACAATCAAGTATTTTAAGAATGAGGACAACAAAGGAAGTAGAGTTAGAGGGTCGTGCTTCAATTGCGGAAAAGCCGGACACTACAAGCCGAATTGTCCTTTGATGAAAAAGGACAAAGGAAAGGAGAGTAATCGGTCACACAAGAAGCAATTTAAGCCAAGAAGAGCTTACATCGCATGGGAAAGCGATAACAAGTTATCGAGGATGATAGTTCTAGTGACGAAGAAGAATCCATCACCTTTGTCTCTTCGCTCATCAAACAAAGAAAAACAAAAAGGTACAACATGTAAAATACGAAAAATTTACTAGATTGTCTCATTCCAAATTGCAAACTGCCTTTGATACCTTACACCATGAAGCCAAAGAAGCCTTTAAACGGCTGGCCTCAAATAAACAAATTTTTGCTCACTTAGAGAAAAAGATTCTCGATTCCAAAAGGAAACTAGAGGCTCTAAAGGCTTCCATAGTGGATGGAACAAAAGTGGATTGTGAGGAAATAAAAAAAAAAGAGTAGTTAACTTCGGGTATGATACTTGTTACATTTGGCAAAATGAGGTTAGAAATCTCAAGGCCAAACTTAACAAGGCTCTAGAACCCAAAATCACGTTTGCTATTGATAAATCACATTTAGAAAGAGTATGGTTAATACCTATAAAAAATATACATATGTGGTCAAAAATCAAGATAGAAAAAGTGATACAAGAGTTAACTTTACTTGTTTATATTGTTGCAAGAAGGGTCACATCATTGCTAAATGTCGCTTTAGGAGATTTCTAGTAAAGGGGTTTATCAATGGTTGCCTAAGTGCAACCATGTTCTCACTCACATTCAAGGACCCAATAAGCCATTGGGTACCTATTTTTATTAATTGTGTTCATAGGTTCAAAGTCTTGAGACTATCGAGAGAAGATGGGTTCTCGACAGTGGATGCTCAAGACATATTACAAGAGACATATCTCTCTTCATTGACTTTGTGACAAAGAAGAAGGGATTTGTAACCTATGAAGACAACAAAAAGGGAGCAATACTTGGAAAAGGTAGTGTAGGTAATCCCTCATTTACTATTATCTCTGATGTATTGCTAGTCGAGGGACTTAAACATAACCTCATTAGCATTAGTCAATTATGCGACAAGGGATACAAAGTATCTTTTTCAAAAGATTTTTGCTTAATTGAACATAATGATAAAATGAAGGATGTGTTTAATGGTTTGAGGGTAAATAATGTCTATATACTAGATTCGAGTGAAGTATCATTGACTAGCAATAAATGTCTCATGACAACGAGTGAGGACTCATGGTTATGGCATAAACGTTTAGCGCATGTCAATTTTGACTTGCTAAACAAGATAGTTTCAAAAGATCTAGTTATTGGCTTGCCCAAAATCAAGTTTACCAAGGATCACTTATGTGATGCATGCCAAATGTGGAAGCAAACAAGGATCTCGTTTAAATCTAAAAACATTGTTTCAATTACAAGACCTCTTGAACTTCTTCATATGGATCTATTTGGGCCATCTAAAATTAAGAGTCTAGATGGTAACTACTATGGTTTTGTTATAGTCGATGATTTTTCTAGATTTTGCTGGACTATCTTCTTAGCTAGCGAGAGCCATACATTCTTCGCCTTTGAAAAATTTGCTAAACTTTCTCAAAATAAGTTAAACACAAACATCATATCAATTAGAAGTGATCATGGGGGTGAGTTCGAGAATTACCTTTTTGAGGAATACTGTGGTAGACACGGAATTCATCATAACTTCTCTGCTCCACGTACCCCTCAACAAAACGGGGTCGTGGAACGCAAAAGTCGAATTTTGGAAGAGTTAGGGAGAACTATGATCAACAAAAATGGACTTTTTAAGAATTTATGGGCTTACGCCATTAGTACGGCTTGTTACGTTTTAAATAGGGTGCTCATCTGCCCTATTCTAAACAAGACACTATATGAACTTTTAAAGGGGTGGAAGCCAAATGTGTCTCACCTACATGTCTTCGGTTATAAGTGTTTCGTGCTAAACAATGGAAAAGAAAGTCTAGGTAAATTTGACTCAAAGGAAGAC